>CAEGAE010040043.1:0-61200 GCA_903067095.1 Girardinus metallicus
ATATAGTTCAGCCAAGCAGGAAGTTGAAATTGACATACCACTGAAAATTTCTTGTACAATTATTGTTTTATTTCTCAGCAAAGGCGTGTCAAAAAATTTCAATACCAATTGCAATCTCCTTAGAGTGCAGAATCAGTTTTAATCCTCATCAACCTGCCCAAAAGGAGTTTCACCATCTAACACCAGTTTGTGCAACAAAATGTTGCCAGTCATTGGTCCAGTACTAATTACTGCAGAGCCTCGTATATAGTACTAAAAAAAGTTCATCTCCAAAACATTATGATCTGTCTGACAACTGCTTTCATTTAAGCGTTTCCACAATTTTACTCTAATCTGGCACAGATGAGTGTAGAAGCCTTTTATGTCTAAACATGCTGTAAGACTTGAGGAAAGCCTTTCCGCAGATGTGGCAAACAAACGGTCTTTCTTTAGTGTGGATTTTTGCGTGCAAGTTGAGATCGCCGAGTCGTACAAAGCCCTTTCCACAGACGTCACATTTGTGAGGTCGCTCAGTGGTGTGGTGTAAAAGGACGTGTCTCTTCAGCTCTGAAGCAGTTCTGTAAGCACTCTCGCAATCAGGGGTGGTGCATTTAAAGGGGCTCTGTCCCATGTGCATCATTTTATGCCTTGCCAATGTTGACGGAGCAACCATCTTACTACAGTAGGGGCACTCCCTGCGGAACAGTTGCTGGAGGTGCTTGGTCCTCTGATGTCTTATCAGGGCGGCCTTTTCTTTAAAGATCTTCTCACACTGGGAACAAGAATAATTCTTCTCATTTCTAGAAGCACTGTGGATGAGTCTAATGTGGCGGTATAGGTTGGATCTGTGGGCAAAAGTCTTTCCACATTCCGAGCACAGGCAGGGTTTCTCCCCTTTGTGGACCTTTTCATGGGACAAAAGATATGAGAATGACTTGAACTTTAAACTGCACTGACCACACTGAAAAGGTAGATGACCTGTGTGCTGCCATTCGTGTCTGATTAAAGCATTGAGCTTCGGTGAAATCTTTGGACAGTGATTGCATTTGAATGGTTTGCTAATTTCGTGGGTGTTTTCGAAATGCCTAACCAAGTGCTTAAAAACGGTGAAGGTCTGGTCACAGCGGGTGCACTGAAACGGTGTGTGTGCGGTTTTGTGTCGGGCCAAGGTTTCCGCGTCTCGCAACACCGTCCGACACACACTGCAGTACAGCTCGTGGTGTGTGAGCAGGTGCTTTTGTAAGGAAATCTTGTACTGAAATGCATCTCCACACTTGTCGCACTTGGAAAGGTTCTGGTTTTCCTCCGGCTTGGTGGGATCTACATTCTTGAGGTGGTACTCGAAGCAGGTCTTTTTCAAGTGTCTCTCAAGCGAAGAGAGGAGTTTATACTTGGTGCCACATTGGGGGCAGGTGTAGTTTTTGTCGGGAAAGTGGCTTTTTATGTGAGCTCGCAGCTTTTTGCTCACCGGCTCTTTGCAAATAAAACACAAGAAATTCCGAGTCTTTTTTGGAGTGCTGGCTTTCGTATTGGACCGTTTTGGCTTTGGGGACGGAGTGAACTTATTTTCAGGAGTGTCCTCATTAGAGCAGCTAGAAAATGAATCACTTTCAGCGGCACTGCTGGCAGGTGTTGCAAATGAACCATCGTCGTCTGAGTAGTAAGACCAGGAATCTGCATTACTGAGATCGTCTTCGCAAGACTTCTCTGAGTAGTAAGACCAGGAGTCATCCTCACTGCATGAGGCTACAGGAGGCTTATGCGAAGACAATTTGCAGGAGCGAACAGACTCTTGCTTATGAGTCACTGAAGAGGGAGTCTTGTTGGATTGTCTGGTTTTCCTGGAAGCAGGGTTTTTGGCCGGTGGGGTTTTATCCCGTAGCTCCTTTTTCTCCTTCTCAAGAATCTTTTTCATTAACATTCCCCTGTTAGCCCTCACGGGTCGAGGGTTTGTGAACGCTGGTTTCTCAAGTTTTTTCCCAGGAACTTTACGCTTCTTCACGACGCAAGACGCAGCCTTCCCTTGACCTTCAAGGACATCACCCACATTCTTCTCGGTTTGATTTTCATTCTTGGAAAGCTGTGTTCCATTTTCCAAATTAGTCGCGTCAACAGTTAAAGGTCCTGAAGCAGAATGAGGTTTTATCTGGGATGCTTCAAGCAATGGTGAAGAGTCTTCTTCCATAGGTGATGGGCATGATGGGACATAGCCCAAAATATTCACTTCTGTTTGACTTTCACATGTCTTGCTTGATTTTGGAGAAGGAAGTTTGAGGGCAGAGATGATACAAGAACCATCAAGACAAATATCTGGAAAAGAGAAGAAAAAGATAATTTCTTATATAAGGCTAAAGTGCATAAGATACATTTTATGAAGGCTAGCAAGAAAGTCAAATTCATATTGTAGTAATTCATTAAAACAGTAAATTATTTCGGGCTTTTATTTCCAGAAATTTTGATCACTCCAACTTACAGATAATAAAAACCTGACATTCCGTGTCTTGGCTTGCGGTCGAAATGAGTTGCTCTTTTAAAGCTCTTTTAGTAGTATGTCAAGTGTCGCTGGAGTATTCACTTCCTGTTTGGAAATCTCCGGATTTGTTCAATCACATCCACAAATTATTAGTTCCAACGGTACCCTGTGTTTACAACTTACTATTCTGAGTTCCAATCCAAAATTTGAGGGCTACAATTTTGCAGCTTTAAAAGCAGCCAACTTTTTTCAGTCTCTAAGCAACCAGTATACCCAACCCTGTGTACAACTTGGAAGTGCGCATCCTTCTCCACAGCTGGGAGCCCTACTGCAGTGGTAAGCATGATGAATATTGCTTCCTATGAGCAAGGGGCCTGCATGTGAAGTGGTATTTCTTGACATATAAAAAGCTCAACGCAACAAGACTAACCAGGTTCTAGTCAACTTTTAACATTGCTATCCTAACCCTTGACGTCTTTAGAAAGTAACTACTTTTTGCCACTTGGAAACATTTGGAAAACTATACTGCTCTTTGTGAATTTTAAATTTGATTGAAAAGCATCATTTTACTTCACCAGGTTTTGCAAGTCAGTCACACAGTTCTCTTACCACTGCGATCCATTTGACTGAGGTCTTTGTGATGTTGCAGAAGGTTTTTAAGCTCGTCACACTGAGACACAGACTGTACATATTCTGCCAAGACACATGAAACCTCCCCGAACACGGATGCGACCTGTAAATAGAAAATGGTAAGGATGTTTTAATGTCTGCTAATTTGAAGAGGAGACAGAAACTGAGATTTATTCATGTACCTGGTGGAAACTTTGAACAGGAAGGATGTTTTCAAGTCTAGACAAAAACAACCACGTCAGGGCATCGACGGCTTTGTCATATTTTGCACCAAAATCTTCACGGAAACCCCACTGGGAAGTAGAAAGTATATTTTATTTATAAATAAATAAATACAGACAAACAAAAAAAAAAAAGAAATCAAGATTCTTTCCCTGACTAATAATTAAAAATGGTTCTATAGGTGGCTTGGCTGTTGGTAGATGTTATTTTTAAGCAGAATCCTAGATATTGAGAGCTTGATGTGTTATTTAATAAACTATCTCAGCCCTAGAATTAGGCAATAAATGATAATGATTACAGCAAACTAAAAGCAGATCAACAAGTCTAACCTGAAAGAAGCGTTCTCTCTCATCAGGGCTTCCCAGTAGCTTCTTAACCAGATCCACAAAGTCCAAGGGGGACACTTCTGGATTTAGACCACCTTCCTGTAAGATAAGCCACTGATAAACATTCAAGGAGTGAAAAGGAGCTATGTAGATTAAGAAATTAAAAACTAAATATTGAGACAAAAAGCCCTTGCAGAATGCAGTTTAACAGCTAACTCCCAAGGTGGATCAAGGATGCATTATTGGTGGGTGGACTTCAACCCCCCCGTGTCTGATTTGTGACGGGACGTTTCAAGGTATTAGGAACATGTAGGTTGCTCAGCAAAAGTATGACATCAGAGGAGTTTCAGTCACCTCTTCAAGCCAAGACCTGATGAGCATTTCCATCCTGTTCAAATGTGGTTCAACAAGCTCGTAGTCAGGAGCAGCTTCCCGCTGGCATAAATCCAAGATCAACTGAAAAAAACCCCCAAACAACAAGAACAAATTTTTTTACTCCTAAATAACAGTTATGACATTATGCTTAGCTGTGTTAATTACATCAAAACTACATGCAGTGTTTGAATCTGGACGACACCTTACCCGTGCTCTCAGACCCAGTGTGAGCTGGGCCCTCTGCCGCCTGGTAAGCAGCTCTGGAATCGTGTCAGTAACCACAGAAACAAATTCCTCCAGGATGCCATAGTCTGCCACGACCTTCTGCTGGACGGTTTGCCAGATCGCTGCAGAGGCCAGCCGTATTGGCGGCACCAGGAGACGCAGAGCGGAGAGAGAAAAAGACGCACCTGAAGGTAAACAGATGCTACGTTAACATGGAGGATCATTGGTTTTATTTCATGTTTTGTTAAGAACAAGCATGCAATTCCTCTCATTTTTAAGCTCGTACAAGCAAAAACCAATTTTGCCTGGGATTATTGTATCGTTGAGTATGAACGATACAATAATCCCAAACCACTCCCATGATGCAGTTATGGACTGCACCATTGATGGACTCTGATCTCCATGTCCATCAATGTAATTTATGCTTTTTTCAAAGAATCTAATCTCCACCCAATCAGTAACAAACGGGATCCAATGGCTTTAAATAAGTTCTCCTAACAGCTATTTAAATTTAACAATAATGTCCTTTGGATAGATGAGAGTAAAGTAGATAAGTGTGGTACACAGTAATGTTTGGGGAAGCCAAACACAAGATATTTACAGAAAACCCTCATACCCAATGCAAAGCTTATTATTTAGGCTCGTTTTGCAGCTTACAACAATCTAATAATTACGTAATTTCTCATTAAAATCAATACCATTTTCCAGTATGCATTATTCTAACCTTTATTTTTCCATAAATTTGTATGGCTTTATCCAAATAACAAATTCTACTCGGCTTTGTACTCTTCATTAATAAACCCTTATAATGTTCAAGCTATACAGAGAACTGTACAATTCCTGACATTGGCAACTTTTTCTAATGTCTTTGCACAAAAGAGAAACATATGTCGCACATTTCAAAACGAGATTTTTCAGTAACAAAATACAGCGTCCGAAAGGGTTTTAAAAATATGAGAAAAATCATACTAACGTTTATTTTTGCTCCATATTAATTTAAAAAGATATGAATACTCTTTTAGATGTTGAGCTTAGCGCTCACCAACATTAGCGTGCAGCTAAGCCAGGTTAGCTAGCTACACTATGTGTTTAGGCAGTCAGTGACAGTAACTCACCTAAAGAACGTTCCTGAGAAATATCTTCCATATCGCAGTTGATCTAACACTTAGTTTAACGAAAACCAGACATAACTGAATAAAATAGGCTCTCTCGGCTACTTCCTTTTAGCATGTACTAAGGCTTTGTCCGACGTCTTTTCTGTTCCGGCGTTGCATCGTTCGTGGTAGCAGTGTTCCGAGTTTACAGGCGTCAGATATTTGTTTAAAATATTTCTCACTTTTACTGAATTACAGCTAAATAATTTTAAATTGAGTTTAGGCGGCTTTTATTTATAAACATATCAAACTCATGAGCAGTCGGTACTAGCAGTGTTTTTTTTTTTCACCGTGGACAAAGTGTAGGGAATCCCAGTCCTCGAGAGCAGGTGTTACATCGATTTGTGTTTCCCCATAAGATACAATTACCCCAGTCTATGCTCCTCGCCGCTTTACACCGCCCTGGCGGCAAAATACGCGCGTGCTTGTTCAGCGCCCTTATCGAGAGAACTACGGATACCGTAAAAGCTCAAACAACGTGTTTTGGCGAAGATAACTGCGCTCTCAACACACACACAAAATATATATACACATTTATATATGAATTAAAGAGTGATGGCAAACATGCCTTCCAACTTCAAAGGCTTGGCGCTCATCATTAAAGACGAATAGTCAAGAATACCAGTGAATACACTGTGTCGAGCGGAAAATAAATAGATGACACTTAAACCATTCTCCGGACTCTGTTTATTGGAATCAGCGAGAAAAAAAAAATAAATACATCTGCACCTAAAAGATGAAAACTTTCTGTAGTGAGGCTTCGACTACAGCACATAAGCTTCAGTTTATGGATTTTAAATGTTAAAAAGAACCTTTTCTGAAATAAACAAGCTTGGCAATAATGTGTAATTACAAGTGATGTGTACTTACTGAGCAGGAGTTCATGTAAAAAGTCATTTACAGAAATGAGTTTACTGGCTTGTTTTCTTACACCTGCGCTTTCTGTGTTTACTCTTCATAAGCCTTTAAATATGAACAGTTAAAATACACTGACAAAACAAAGTCAGTATTGATGGCATCTGAACAAACACAACTTGAGTTGTGTCCAACTTGCTTTTTTTTTTTTTTTTCCCTTGGACAGAACGTTAAATGTACTGCATTTTTACGCCAGAAGAAACTTTACAAGTGGGAATGTAAAATAGTCAAATAAATGTAGGGGGAAACATGAATAATTTTTCCATTTTTAAAATTATTTAACAAATGTCATTTTTATGAAAGAACATTTGTTTCGATTGCAAATATTACAAACAACATTCTCCCAACACAAAATGTCCAACTCTAATATTATACGTTGCCAAATCTCAGGCATCTTCACCTGTTACATGCCAATAATCCTCCTTTTTTTATGTAGAAAACCTGCAGTGTTTCGCTTCCTTTATACAGAGCAATAAAAAACATTAAGGCAAGATGCATCAAACAGAAATCCGAATGCAGGTGTTCCGAATCCACTGGTTCTGGATCAGTTGGCAGCTCCAGAGTTGCTCTGTCTCAGGCATCTTACGCTGGTTGGAGGGGAAGAGGAGAAGGCTGTGGTGGAGGAGGAAGGGATGTGATTCCATTGTAATTCTTCTTCTTTCTTTTTTTTTTTTTTTTTTTGGATATTTTGCAAAAGGTGTCCACTGCTGTTCCTGTTCCCCTCAGATCGCTCCCAATTTGTCAATTCGCTTCTCTTTGGCACTTAGGCTGGCAGACTCAGCTTCTTTCCTTTGAGAACTGAAACCAGGCAGAGCAGAAACAGCAATAAGACATGACAGCAAACATGAGGACATGCTCATAAAGAGCCTGAAGAATAACATTAGGACAGTTGAAATTACTTTTGAGCATTTAAAATTGCCATTTTAAATCAAAGAGAAAATATTTCAACATGACAATTTAAGCAAATGGGTGCGATAACACCAAATCATTTAGCTTGTTTTCTTCTGCAGTCTCACTGTTAAAAAGGAGCAATCCAAATGAACAGAAAACACACAGAAAGTAGCTTCCTGTCAAATAGCTGCTCACACCTTCCTCTGACTTCCTTTTTAAAACCTCTATACTGAAAAATAAAAATAAAAAGACTTGAGCAACCACATTTTCCATCAATAAGGACCAAAATGGACATGATTAGAATCTAGTAAAGCACCGGCTGAGCAGTTTGTGGATCAAAGAGAGTAGCGGAGTTGTGTGGTGGACATTTGTTTTTTTCTTTTTACTAACATAATGCTAATATTCACTTCAATTATCGCCAACTCTTGTACATATAAAGGTGCCATGTGGTATTCGGCATAAAAATGTCAACATCACATCCTTCACATCCAAGTCTGAAACATCCCACATATCAAGCCCAGTTGTCTCCATTGTCTCAACTGTAATACCTCTATCCAGGGCCGGATTTACAAGGATTTGGGCCCCTGGGCTGCAGCCAGTTTAGTGCCATACCCACGACAAAACAAAAAAAAAATAAAAAATAAAAAATCTTCTACTAAAGCAAATTACAATACATTAATAGATACATGAATTGATGCATGGTAGGTTGAATGCGAACCCTGCGCAGTAGCTCAATATTGTTTTAAAAAAACAAACAAAAAAACCCAACTATAACTTTGGATTTTAAGCATTTGAATAATATAATTATTTATATTAATAAAAATCCCAAAATATTAACATAAGCTGACATGGGACTATAAGTTTTATATAAAGAACAATTCAAAGCAAGAATTCATTTAAAAATTTAAAATAAATCTTTGGGGTCCCCCAGGTAAGCCCTTTCTAAAGTCTGGCCCAGCCTCTACCTGCCCTAATGGGATGGACTCTCTATTTCAGTATGTGGTTGTCACAAATGTTCCTTTGCAACCAGAAACACTCCCAACAGTGAGTTTGGTTACGCGAGAAGCCCGACCTTTACAAACAGAGTGAGGTTCTGTGTTTTGTGACTGAGGAGAAACTGACTATATAAAACCACACAAGATACATGTTTTACAACATTTATCACCTAAATGCTTTAGAAAAAGTTACAGCTTCTTTGTAAATATTAAATACGTAAAAAAAAAATGTAAAGCTCTCACCTTTTGTTACATACAAATAGAAGAAATCGCAGTATAGGATGGTCTGCACCACTCCTGCCACAATGGCGATCATATCAAAGAATCCTTCAAAGTAGAACCTCCATATCCAGTTGATGAGGTAGAGGGCCCTGTAGAGTCCTAGAAAGAACAGGTAGTGGGTGGTGATGGTCTCAGCCTCTCCCGTTTTGCTGATCATGAAGAGCTGCGGGAGGATGGCCACCGACTCCAAGTAGATGGAAAATGTCCACAGGATCTGCGGGACACACAATTCCAGCACTTTTTTGACTGAACTGGCTTCAAGATCTGCTTTAGAATTGTAGATTACTGTAAAATTGTAGATTGGTGTAGATTACTGACCTCCAGAGGGGAGAAGTCATGATTGACCAAGAAAGCCAGCCCGCCCACCGGGACCACCAGGAACTCCACTCTGAACGTGTCATGGTTCCCGTCGTAGGTCGCCTTGAACTTCATGTAGATCAGGTAGACGGTGGCGTAAGCACATCCGATGTAGATAAGCTGCAGGATGACAACAAGCGCGCTAGGTTAACGCAAAACGAATCACGCGGGGCGGGAGGATGCGGATCATCCTTCAGCAAACACAAGCGTGTTAGTTCAAGGGTAAGATCCACCTCGGCACTGTGTGCTCACGCCATGCAGGAAACGCTCATCGCAATGCGATTTACCTTCATTGTGGTGTTGTAGAGGGAGATGAAGGACGTAAGCAGGTCCAGGTAGCGAGTGGTGAACACCAAGGCAAACAGGACCTGACTCTTTCCAGAAATACCTGCGAAGAGACAGCAGATGGCAGAAGCAAGACGTTAAAGAGTGCATTCTTCTCACAGGAACAGGTAGGAGGAATGCCGCTGCCGTCTGGCACAGACTGTTTTACTGCCAAACCATCGGTATAATTGTTATGGAAGGTAATATGATCATAATATGGGCAAATATGATCTTCAATATGATTTATACCGTCCTTATAATCAGGTGAGAAGGTATGTGGGTCGGTCTAGTTGTGTCCTGCTCTTCATGTTCAGATGACTTAAATTATTAATATCCATCAGAGAGAGGCCACTTCCATTCGAATGAATTGAAATAAAAGCCATTAAAAAACACACATTCAATTTTAACTGAGACATGAGTTATTTTTAATACTTGACCATCAGGATACACAATTAATACAAGAACATGAGAGAAGAGAAGTGGAGACACTTCCAACTCTGGATCCAAGTAAATAAAACAAGTGTACAGTACTTTTAAGCATTTTTGACAAAACTCTTAAAAACTTGCGTTTTTGGGAAATTATTGATTAAAAAGTATAACGGTCTAATCAACAGACTAGTGCCAACACTCGTAGAGTATCTTTCCAATAATTTCAACTAATCGGAACTCAACTGTGATGCATTATTAGTGACGCAAAAACTGGGTATGCACTCCTAGGGGCGCCACTAGAGGGGGCGCCAAAACAATGGCGGAACAATTGTTTCTAGTTGGCATTTTCTGTATTTAACAACCGTGTGTCCATGCAAAACCTCCAGAGGAGTGCCTGTAATATGCTCGCATACATGTCAGAAAGTACTTAGATGCATGTGCATTAGTTTTTTTTTGTTTTTGTTTTAATATTCAGCCCGCAGGATGGGGATACAGATACTGAAACGGGTCTCTGGAAGTTCGATAACGATGCGAGTTATTCTCCTGCAAGCAGCAGTGATAACTCAAGGAGCTGACTGATGCACGGCTGTAACCTTTGATCCAAACAAAAGAGGGGAAAAAAAACAAAAACAAACAATGAAAATACAGCACACTGCCTCCTGCAACTCTCCAGGACACAGCCAAACTGTGGACTCTGTGACTGTTACTTCTGGATGGGCCACTGCCACGTCACAGAACACACAGACCGAACTGTGGTGGAGGAAGCGGTTAAAAACGTGGAAGTAACTCACTGTAGGTGAATAATAGAAAATCTGAAGGGCCTAACATGTCAAACTAAGAGCAAACTATGCACAGTCAGCTGACAACACTTAGGAATCCGGTCGCCACTAAAGCCGCCTGCAGGCGTTCATTACAGCGTCGCGTTGTTCCTCGTAGTAACAGTGTCGGTATGAAAAGTCATATTTTCTGACAGAAATTGTAGCTTTACTACACCGGGTACTACTAGCAAGTTATAGCTAACGTTAGCTTGGAGCTAATAAGTGAGGTTCAACTAGGAAACCGAGATGAATACTTACATTTTGAACTGACATTTTTAAAACAGAGTTTTGTATGGAAGAAAGAAAGAAGGAAGGAAGGAGTGTACTCACCGGCACAGGACCTGGTTTTCCATATTTTTAGCAACAAAATGATGATGGCTGCTAGGTGGGACAAGTCGCCGGTTAGCCTGAAAATGTTCATGTTTGAGGAAGCCCCCTCAGTCACCAACCTAACTCAAAGCTCTTCGGTGAATTCCGTTCCTCTCCGGCAACACTCCCTTTTCCACCCAGCCCAACTGTAAAGCTGAACACAAACGCGACGCCAGAAAAAAACTACGGTATTTAGCTCGGGGGAAAGGGGGAAAATGGCGAGTAGAGAGCGACGTGGCTGGGAGACGTGGCCAACATAGCAGCATCCAATGACAAGCGAGAAACGAACCAACATTAGCCAATCAAAAAAAAGCGCACTGCCTCTTTGCGTAATTTATGTCAAGCGAAGCCTGCCTTCCGTTTCAGAAGAAAAGCTCCGAGTTTTCCTTTATCGGTTCGCACTAGTTGATAATTAAGATGACAGCACATTCCGCCGAGCTGTATGGAGAAATTACAATAATTTGTAATTTATGTCATTAGGATACGTGTTATTAGGATACGCGTTGAAGTTGTTTATCAGGAGATAACGGTGAGAGCTGTAGTAAAATCGGTAATCATGAAAAGTTTTGATAGTGTCAATTTGTTATGTGGCTTAGACTATTTTAGTTTCTCATGTTTTCTTGACATATTTTAAGTGAATCTTACGTTTCAATGTATATTACCGAGTACATTCGTTAGTATGCACCTGATGAGTCTGCACAACAATCACAAAATCAATGTGATATGTCATGAGAAAAACTGGAGCTTCATACTTTGCTAAAAATAAATAAATAAATTGTATCATTATAAAAACTTCTTGGTTTGACAATAGATCACCTTTTTCACCTAAAAATTGTCTGGTTTGAATATAATGTCCTTTAATGACACTGGATGAAAACAAAACAACAAAAAAACAAAACACAAAAGACAAATCATCTAAAATTTGTAGTTTTTATTCAGGAACACAACTTTTACTCATAAAATCATCATGGCACATTTTTGAATTGTCATTTGGCACCATTTTTCCCAACCATTTGACCAAATTTGTCATTTGGTCAAATGGTTTGGAAAAAAAAAAAACACAATAAAATAATAATAATAAAAAATAGATTCCACATTATCAAATTCAAAACCAACAAATGACACTATTATATGTCAGAGCTAGACTTTTTAACATATTTGTAGAAAAACCTCCAATATTAACATGTTGGAAAAAATTGTTAAACAGCTCTAAGGTGCCATTAGAACTTACATTTTTGCTCCTGTTCAACATATAACCAGGCCTCAAAGGCTGTAATTTTGTCAACTGTACCTCCAGAAAACCTTGTGTAAGTGTTTTGCAAAGTTTTTTTTTTTTTTTAAATCAGCACAGCTTGCAATTTGTGACATGTATTTTACTGGGTTTACCTAATAAGTGTAGGCATTTTCTCTAACCTTAGTGTCCCCCCACCCCCCATTTACAGACAGTCAATGTGACACCGAGACCATAACGGCTGCTTCACCTTCCTTTGTGTGCGTAATATGACATTAAATCTTTCAAGACCAAATGGCTTCCCATTTAAAATGAGCACTGCAGAAATCTTAAGCTACCATGCACTCCAGCCATGAGCAAGAAAAAAAAAAAATCAAAAGCATCTTGTTCCAGAAAGCAACATCCAGATACAGATAAAATGAATCAAGATCTGAGTCTCAAACAATTGTACACAAAGAAATGTTGAAGACTGCAATGATAAAACACTCACAACAGTAAAAACAGCAGGAAATTGCAAGTAGCTCTTAGACAACAACAAATAAAGAGAAATACCAGAAAACTGAATGGTAAAAAAAAAAAAAAAAAAAAGAGGTGGGCTCTTGTCTTTAATTTTGCCCCAGGCCCTAAAATGATTCAGTCCGCCTCTGTTTTTGTCGGTTCACTCCTATGCATGTCAGATTTAGAGGCTAATGAGCGAATTTGAGAGCTTTTACTAATACATTTGATAGAAAGCAGTAAAGGCAGTGTTATAAGTTCACATTGTTTTCCTCAGTAACCAGGAATGTAAAGAAAATTCTACTTTTTCCATTAGTATTTACAGCTGTTGAAATGTACTAAAAGTAACCAAAAAAATAAATAAATGTTTGTCTCCACTGGTGAAGTTAACATTTAAATCTTAACACAAAACACAAGTACCAGACTTTACAGATAAACACTTACAGCATGGTGATGATATGTTAGAAGAACCAAATCTTTAGTGGCTGTCCTGATAGCCTCTCTTTTTTTTTTATTCCTTTATTGCTTAAATAGTTGAGGTATCTCTGGATCCAAAAGTTCTAAACCGCAGCACCTGAGCTTCACGTGCGACTCCCCATTTCCACCCAAGTCGGAAACGGACGACTGCAAGAACGACACGTTTTACATTGCACTAACACCCATGAAGAAAAAAGAAACCCCTAAAGCATTTGGAGCAAATGCCCCCCCGCCCCCGACAATCAGTTCCATTCTCACTGAGGAGAATCTCCAGCGTCCTCTGATGCCTTGAGAACAAAAACCGCATCATCCAGTACATAGTAGTCGTTATACATGTCGCCTTCGCAGAGGTACGGCAGTCGGGTCACGGCCTCCAACTCAAAACCCGCCCGCTTGAAAACCTCACTGCACAGATTCGTGACTTGCTCCTCCCACGTCTTTCCCGCGATTTTAAGGTGCTCTTTTGGACGCTCCCACTTCCCTCCTAGGAGATGAGGAGAACAAAAAGAAAAGTACTTTTTATTTCATTTAGATCGGAAATCAAATCAAAAGCACGACTTTGTTGTTTCCCCACTGACCGACTTCGATGTAAGGTTGGAAGGGAACCACAGCAGCCAAGACGAGTTTTCCCGTCTTGGGGACCAGGGAGCTCCTGATGTCCCGCAGGAGATGCAGAGGGTCGTCGCAGCGGTCCAGCAGGTTCAGGCAGCTGATTACATCATACTGGAAACCAGTGTGCTGCCACTCATCTATGCCCAGCAACCTATGCACAACAGAAGGGCACATACACCCTATTGTCAGTCTCTGCTAACTGAAAATAACTATTTCAATGGGATTGAATTAATAGATAAAGCCGCAGAAAGTAATGACATGCTGAAAAAAGAAAAAAACATTCTCTGTTAAGCGTCTGATTTTCAGAACATAACAAATAGGATCTACCCTTTCGCAGCTTCCAAAACTAGTTGAATATAACTATCCACAATGCCATTTTTCAATAATATTATCTTATGGAGGGTAACTTGAAGGGAAATTGGTGTAAATTAGGACTTGTCAAATGCAAGAAACAAAATGTGGTTAATGCAAATTCACAACAATTGCAGCAACCACTAGTGGTTACCATTTTCCCCTTCCATATTGCTGCAGTTTTAGTTGAATCATCCCATAAAATGGTGCCGTCTACTGTGGAACGTTTGGTACCGACCGTTATTCAGCTTAAATGCACCTGGGGTACTTTTCATACCCGGGTCATGTACCATGTTTGAGCTGGGGTCATAATTTTCCACTTTTTTGGGGGGTAAAACAAAGAAAAATGGGAATGAGAACAAAATTGGAAACAGTGTAACAAAACGTTTTTGGGGTCATCATAAAAGTTGAATGAAATTACGCAGCAAAACTTGGCATTTTAAGGATATTTATCACCATAAACCATAAAAATGCTTAACCACAACAACAATACAAAAAACTGAAACAGAAGTAGGAGGGGACAAAACGGCAATGCACACATATAAACTGTCTAAAGAGTCTACTGACCCCAGGCCCATGAAAACAATAGATCATTTTTTAAATTATTGATCCCATAAATATGACTGTGTTTTAATGACTTAAACAGGTTCAATAACATTTCAAAACTTGTTTCTCTCATCCCAGGAAGTGAACCATTTTCCCCCCCCCACTCACGTGTAATTCCTCCTCTGGAGATGCCACTTCATTGGTGGCGAGACCTCGGTAGCGTAGACCTGCTTGAAGTGAACTCCCATGACCTCTGTGACTCCTCCGTCCCCGGCTCCAAGATCCAGCAGCCTGTCGGCCTCCCAGTCCGGGCCGATCCGTAGCAACTGCTGGAACTGATCGGTGGAAAAAACGAACATGGAGCCCCGGCCCAGAAAGCTGAGGAGGGCGGCAGATCAGAGAGACAGCAGGCCTCGGTTTGAAACACAAGACAGCCGGTAACACTCACCCGTTGATGGAGGTGCGCGACACCATAGGACTGAGGACAGTTGATACCAGAGAGTGATAGAGCTGTGTGAAAAGCCAGCCGGACTTCTCCTGGCTGTGCTTGAGAAACGCCTTGGTGTCAGTGTCCATGTGGCTCTGGACAAACAGGGGGCGCACCGATTCTCCCAGCAGGTCCGGACAGCACCGGTACCACTAAACGAGGGCATTTCAAGGTGGAAGAAAACAAGGCAACAACAAATGACTTCAACTGTTTTGATAGTTTGAGAGAAATAGCTAATGGCGAAAATCGGTTCACACATTACGCAGTCAGACTTTTAAAGTGGATAATATGAGTGTAGAGATCCAAAATCTCAGATTTGAGGCTCTTGCTCCATGATGTTATGGAAGATTTGTAAGAAGAAAGTCATAACACGTCTTTTTTTATAATTTGCCATAAACGATGTAGAGGGGTCACAGCCAACATGGAAGAAGGTGCTCTGGTCAAATTAAAAGAAAATTTGACTTTTTAGACTACATGCAAAGCAACATATGAAGCAGAAAACTAACAATGCGCATTATACTCAACATACCACCGGTACTGTGAAACGACCCCACTCCATCTGAGATCATTACCTGTAACAGTCGGATTGACTTTGTAGACTTTAAATGGCCTACGAACTTTCAGACTTTTTCCCTTTTCTTGCTTATGAAGTTTGAATTTTCTTAAATGGTTTTACTGCTTTCCAACTTCCGCCTCTGTACTGGTAATAACTCTACTCTGTTTAACTTGATATTTTAAAAGTAACAATGGACTAAACAAGTAAATAATTTGTCATGCTACACTCGGTTTTATTTGACCACACTACCTGTACCCTGACTTACATTTAGTATTTGACAAAGTTAACCTTAGTAAATACATAAAACAGTTTCTAATGCTGATTTGATCCACTTATGGGGAAAAAGTAATGGAATTGTAACTACGGGAAAAAGTATGTTCTTTTCCTTTCTTTTTTTTTTTTTTTTACAGTGCACTCAAAAAGTCATTCGGATAGAGCTTCAATGACGAAAAGAAGAAGTCAGAGCTTAAGAAACAACATATAATGCACTTATCTATGAAAAACTGAGAAACAAAGCCATTGACATTCATCAGTCTGGAAAGCATTAGAAAGTTCTTTATAAGGATCGAGGATGTAAAAGAACCACAGTCTCTTACGATGGAGAAAACATGGAGAACGATGGAACCGTCCCAGGGGTGTCACCAACATAAGAGCGCATTAACGACTCATATAGGAGGCGCTTTGATACATAAAATCGATGTGACAGCATGGCAAAAATCTTTTTCACGGCAGTGTGACGCTCCCATCCCAGCCATGTGTTCACATCCTCACCTCCAGCTGGTCAGCTGTTCCCGCTTCACCCTCTGTCACCAGGCTCACAAAGAGCGAGCGGACCAGCGGACTGCGGATGTGTTTCCCTGTCCACATCCTCTTGATGGAGAGCAGGAAGGCCACGTAGCCCAGCACCCAGGCTACAAAAATCAGTGTTCTCAGCTGCACATGACACATAATGGAAGAAAAATAAAAAGTCTGAGCGGTGAAATCTGACAGAAAGCAGCCGAGAGGTCGATACAGCGGCCACAGAGAGAGAGAGAGAGAGAGATGTGCTTAATAATGAATGGTAACAGAACAGAAGGAGGTGCAAATCGACACGTCTCCGCTCTCAAAGCGACAACCAAACAAACCTGAGGAGGGCGCGGTGGGTTTAAGGACACCTGCTACTGTTTAATTCTTCTTAATCTTCAGGTAAAAAAAAACATTGTCTGCTGTGGTAGAACTAACAATGTCCAGTTAAGTTTAAAGCCGTGAGTCTCTGTCCTGCTACAACAAAAACAAGAAGTTACTTCCGCATAGTGCACTTCCTCATTTGCGCAATGCGGCCCTGCGCAGCTTGTGCGTGGCTGACTTGAAGCCAGCAAGCAAATCTAAATACTGGCTTTTTACCCCCCCAAAATACAACCACATACAACAGTTTTACAAGCAGAAAAAGTATAATTTAATAAGAAACTGAGCAGAAAAAGGACAATCTAATACAAAACAAACAACATAGTTTGAGAAAATAGTTTATTACACTTGTTTGTCCTTGGACGGTCACACGGACACCCCAAAATGACCTTTTTTATTATCCAAATAATTTTCAAAGGTAAAGCCCACATACCTTTTCTTTATGGAGAACAAACATACATGCTCTCAAACTAGTCGTCGCGTATCAGAAATAATGATAAAAAGAAAACTTTAATTACCTCTGGTGGGGTTAATCCGTATCTCGTCCATATGCTCACTTACAAAAAAAAAAAAACCCTCGAAATCCTATGGTGGTTTATTTTCAATACGGACAAACAGAATACCAATCATAAGTTCGAATTTATTCAAATGTATTTCTATGACAGTAGAGGATCAACTACATATTTCCTATTTCAATCATACCAAGTATATGACGAAAAAAGATTTTCTTTTTGAACTGTTTCCTATTTTCTTCTTCTTCATTGTTTATTAATTTATTTGACTTTGTTCCCCGCCAGAGCCCCGCAGCCAGGGTCCGACTCTTCCAAATATTGTTTTCTGAAACAGTTGTATTGTGAAGCCAGCAGATGTCGCTGCCACACAACTGCTACACTTACGGTAAAGCAGTGGCGTAAGCTAAAATGCTCAAAATAGTAGCATTTTTCGGCGTCGCTCTCATCATACTGATTGTTTAAATATAATAAATAAACTGTAATTTTTCAGCATGCCTCGTATTTACACTAGACACAGACAGTGCTTGTAGTTTGGTCCACTTTGCATTTAAGCGCTATGGGCTGAAAGGTACTGTAAAGTTAGGAAAGTTATAGCCATGACAGGAAACAGATTACAGACATTACAGTTTGCCTTTAGAGTTAATTTACAAGTATATGGAGACCAAAGATTTAAAACACTTAGTGGATTCACAGGTAGCCCAATACGCATGCATCAGAGACATTTAGTGGAAAACAACGCTATCGTTAAAAAAATATATAGTACGAAAACGGGGTTTTAAACTTCTTTAGACGAGTCAATCACGAGCATTATTTTCAAAGCAAAGCGGAAGTAGCTCGTGTCGTTCTGCTCCGCTTGACGCTCCTCAGTTCTCGTGCGGCTCAGTGAGTTGCGCTCCTCGGCTGCGTGTCCACGTCAGGTGAGAACTCTGCTTTACTTTCTATTACTGTCCGGCTAAAAACGGCACCGACTACGTTAGAGAACAGCGGCGTTCGGGAATGGCAGTGGAGTTTGACTTATCCAGACGGAAATGGAAACGTCTTGACTGTAAGGGGCAGTAAGTGAGGGGAACCACTGGCTGAGGTGCTGCCGAGAATCCTTCACAAATGTTCTGGTTTCCTCTTTGCGACCTGTGGAACTTATAAGATAACTTTTAAATCACGCATTACGTATTTATGCAGTTACTGTTTTATGAACTGAGAATGCACACATACGAACACACACATTTATATATGAATATAAGGAGTCAACACTTTCTTAGACGAATTTTTGTTGCGACTCTGAAGTTGTTCTAAGAGTAGATTACGTGTTTTATCATGTATCAGTGCGGTTCCACTGTAGGGATAACAAGCCAGGTTTGGAGCCCTTGTTTACATTCTGGCCCATGTTAAGCAGGATCTGTGCAGTTGTTTACGGACTGGCAAGGTGCCTGACTGCTTTTAGATCATGTGTCAGTGCAGAGACATGCATCGGCATCTGCTGCAGGGCCACAGTGCTGGACCACCATCTGAAGTGATACTAACTGAACCGTGCTTGTTGATCATCACCAGCCGGCTCTGCTCTACTGTATTCTCCTCCTCCTCCTCCTTCTTCTTTTTTTTTTTTTATTTACCATTCCGCACCTCAGGTTTGTTTTTAATTCCAGCCTGATGTTCTGTCAAAGGCAGAAGAGGGGACAAATCCCCACAGACAGTGTTTATGCCCTCACTTCTTTTAGTTTGGTTAGTTTCCTTTTGTCGTGGCTTTGCACAGAAGATTCTAGCTGGTTTTAAGCAGTAGCTGACTCTATTACAGCTTAAGCCTCTTTGTCAGACTTCACAAACTAGCAAAATGCCTCACAATGCAAAAGAAGATCCTCTAGCAAAGTTGCTATCGATGGAGCAAGACCCTGTTGCCACAGAGGAAAAGAGACAGATTAGTTTTAGGCTTGTAACAGAGCAAGTTTCCTGCATTTCTCAAAGCAACGGCTGCGTCAAGTTAATCTGTCATTGTTTTACTCATCTTTTTTTTTTTCCTGCTTAAAATAAACCTTATTTATAAAGCGCCACACAAATCCACAACATAAATCGCACTGAAGTTACAGATCAAAATGGTTTTCAGTCCACAGAGTTAGCAAAACAAAGCTACAAGGTGCTAACTGCTCTCCATGAAGCCACAGATCACATTCTGGGATGGTAGGTTGCAAGCAGAAGAGTGTTTGCTTAAAAGCCGACTCAAATCACCAGGAACTTGGCCACTTAGTGAGAATAATTGTCCTCAACTGATTTCTAAAATCCACCGGAAGCCAGTGTAGAAAGCATAACGCCTGGAGTGATACGAGTTTGTTTGTTGGATTTAATACAAAGTCTGGCTGCTGCGTTCTGAACAGCTTGCAGAAGCCAAATTAATCATCTGTCTAGACTGGCAAAAAGAGAGTTGCAGGAGTGAATAATGTTCTCTAGAACTGCTCTGGAGACTGTGACGTGTATTTATTTATTTTTTCTTTATAAACGATTCTTAAATGGAAAAAACAAAAGTGAGGAATAGATTTCAAGTGCGAGTCAAAGTCTAACGAACAGGACATGAAGCTGTGCAGCTCAGTTAAACTGAAGGGTTTAAAACATGTTTAAATGGCAACCCAGAAAGCATGACTGGGTGACCGGTCGTGTTTTTAATGTCACTGCATTTTTGTTTTATGTACAGTTTCACTTTTCAGTTAGCTGTAGTGACTAAAGTATGTTTAAAATGGGTCCCTCTTGAAACTGAGATATCATGTCTCAGTGAGAGCTAGGTGGGGTAAATAAAAGAAATCTTAATAATAATGTTATTGAACATCAGACGCAGACTTGCTTATTTTTCTGTGAACCTGTACCTGTACCTAGCCCTGAAGAAGACATTAAATAGATCCAATAAATGCATTTATTCAAGGTTTTTTTGTAGCTGCCAACCCGAGTTCCTCTGTCTAACTCACAAACTAATCTCAAAGGAAAATTTGCACCTCAGATTTCACAGCTGAACAATATATATATATATATATATTTTTTGTCTGCAGTGATGCGGCTTGCCAATGTTTAAGTTCTGTGTTAAGCGTAAATATATTAATAAGATGTCACTTATTTATATATTCTTATGTAAATTTCCTTTAGATTTAAAGTGTCCAGCTGTTTGTCTCATGCGATTAGTGGGAAATTGTTTCCAGGCTCCAAAAACTCTGTGGTAATTTTAGTTAGTGATACCACCCTTCAAAGTTTTTGTTTTAGAAGCGGTCACAGGCGTGCATGGCTAGTAGCTATGTTATTGATTATGTATTTTTAAAGAGACTGACTGTCTCCATGTTGTATTTCAGCTGGCCATGTGCAATGTGATGGCAGGTGGGGCTACTGCTGCCACCTTCATGCTAACAGAGATGGATTATGAACATCATCTCAGCTCTGCAGGAAACTAAACCGTCATCACTGAGCAGAGAAAATGGACCCAAACTTCCGCTCCAAGAGGAAGGCTACATCCTTGACCAATCACCGTGACCTTAGACGAAACTGAGCCGCTACGTCGACCGTATTAATTCAACAGCTACCTGTTAATATGCTGAGAGAAGTTTGCTGAACATCATCGCCTGGGGAATTGTTGGAGCGGCAGAGGAACAAGCTGCTTTGCCTCACTCCAGTGGACAAGCTGTGCATCTATGGTTTCATCTGCAGCCATGGGGAAGGAACAGGACCTGCTGGTGGCGGTGAAGAATGGAGATCTTCTGCAGGCTCACAAGCTCCTCTCTAAAGTCAAGTGCAACAAAACCAGTGAGTATGAAGCCCGAAGCGACAGATTATGCTCTGGTGTGTGCAGTTATTGTTTCCACTTGGAAGTTCTACCGCTGCTGTGGTTATTTTTTCTTTTGGAATAACCACAGCAGCAGGTTTGGCTGTGCACTGCAAAAAGAAGGCCACATACATGATTTAAACGAATCACACTGTCAAACTCCTTCATCCAGATTCTGCATCTTGCGAGGTTTGAAAGGATTTTTTTTTTTTTTCTCCACATTTTCCAACTCAGGCAACAAGCATGTTTTCCTTTACGGTTGCGTTGTTATAAATGACAGAGCACGTCCTCGTCTGCAGCCAGGGGAAGCTGAAGGTGCCTCGGCCGGGAAGCAGGAGCGGCGTCTCTTTGTGGCGTTATCTGCTTTGGGTTTTAACAGGATGGTCGACTGCTCAGTGACAAGCTCTGGGAACAAAGGAGCTGCTGTCAGAAAAACACACATTGGAGTCAGTGAGCGGGCACCGACTTGGCAGGGAATATTAAAAGTGGTTCTGCTTGGTTTGGGACTTCTCTGTGTATCCGTTGCAGAAAAGATGATGCAGGCAACAAAACAGGCGACGGAGAAAGTTTCCTGCTATTTTATGGAGCTGAATACAAAAGGTGTCCTGGACTATTCCCAGGTCAAAATTATAGGCTTTGGAATGTTGATTATTTTAAGGCGAGAAAAGCCGCATTATGTCACACTTATGGATGTCAGTCTTTTTGTGCCATGTCTCGGGTTTAGGTCTTGAGTTCTAATGCTTGAACCCATCAGTTTTTAATGATCATCAGGGATTCTGAAGGCAAAGGCTTAGTTCCCAAGAACTCTGATGCAGTTTTTCCTGAAATGTATTCCTGTATTTGGTTTTACCTATGCCTCCTTTCAACTATGACCAATTTTCGAGGCCCACCATAGTACAACATTCTTATAGTCATGGAGGTTTTGGAGTTCCTTCACGGAAACTTTGGCTCGTTTCTTCTCTGAAGTTGTTCTCAGCCTACTTAGGGTATAAATCTTACGAAAAGCACACCGTTCCTTCTCAATCTGGAAGACACTCCTCTCCAGAATTTGGTTTTTCTTGGTGTTGAAGTGCTTAAGTGCACAAAATCAAAACAACTTCCTTTTTTTATGTACTTTTGTCTTGTTGGAGGTGGCACTATAGTCCAAGTTTTTGTTTACATTTTATTTTGTTGTTCGCAATAAATTGATAGTAAATATTATTGAAATTAGGTTTCATTTCATTTTTGGAAGAAAGACAATCATTTAAAAGAATTGATTGATCCAAAAGTCAAAGGACTAACAGAGGTTACCAGTGGTGACCCTGCTTTATCAGGTTCCTCGCATACCATATCTTCATTTACATTAGCTGCAAATAATAGCCAACATTGATACCATTGGTATCAAATAGACGGAGCTGTATGTTTTAAGATTTTGTTCAAAGTCATCGTCAAGATCTCCTTGAGAGGCCGTTACATTTTCCTGTCTGATATTGTCTCAGTCCTGCTCTCACTTGGACCTACAGCTTCCAGCTGATTCTGGAGAACTGTCACAGGGCGGAATCAATGGCATGCTCATTTGTCAACTTGGACGGAGCGACGAATGTCCAACAACAGCAGCAGATCAGATGCTGCAGCTGCCAGTGAGGGATTCGCCAGTGACCCTCGCTCTCTCCTATTTACAGAACCCTGTCGATGAGTAAGGATTGACTGGCTTGTGGTGATGACCTCCTTTGAAAGGCTGCAGAAACACCCGTTCCAAAAATAAAGTTATACTGAGTGCCATGGGTAGCTGCTGCTTAGTAGTTTAAACACCATCCTAATATTGTTCAGTGAACCTTCTTTTACTCTGGTAACCTCATTTTACCTGACAAGTCCAACATAATCCCATAAATGCTATTTTTAAGGGCGACGGTGGTGGGAGTTCATCCTGTAACCGGTGGATGTTTGGCTTGAACCACTAGTCTGTCTGTCATAGTTGTGTCCTTGAGCAAGAGATTTCAGCCGCCATCCCTGCTGGAGGTGGTCAGAGGGCCCGGTGGCACCAGTTCATGGTAGCCTCACTTCTGTCAGACAGCCTCAGGGCAGCTAGCTACAATGTGCTAGTTTATCACCACCCGCATTTGAAATTGTGCTCGAATGGGTGAATAACTGAAGCATTTTGGGGTTAATAAACGCTATACAATTACAGGCCATTTGCCCTTTACCATACTGGAACTTGTGATGGATGTGACAAGATTGTTGCTAACTGAAAATGTTACCTTTATTAGTTACGTTGTCGAGTCCCACTTAATTGGTTCATAAATGTTGCTTAGATTGACATCAAAACTCCTCATGTGGACATCTGTTGTAAGCCACCCCTCCATTTTTCTGTTGTTTTTTTCCACTTTTATTTGCCTCATTACCAAAGTAAAAAAAAAAAAAATTGAGGTCAAGCCCAGTAATTAAAACAACACTCTAATAAAAAATAAATAATAAAAAAAGGCAACTGCTTGCTCATTTGAAAGAACCTTTCGGTGACCTCATTGTAAATTTCATTGTGAGTCTGATGGCAAAAGCCTGTCAATTAGTGCAAATCCTTTGGGGAAGTCAGGTAATTTTTAGTTTTTATGGAGCTGTTAGGCAGACCCAACATTCCCAAAGCGTCAGGAAAAACCTTAGGCTGTAGGGTGCATAAGAAGAGAGAAGCATACGCTCATGCTCTAAATGTTTTTGGGTAGAGGGGCTCACTGATGGCTAAGGAATGAGCAGGCAGTAGATTGGTAGTTCTTGGTACTGTGTTGGGGGTGCCCCTGATGTTACTAGTGATGCTGTTAGTGAAACGTAGACAAAATGGCATTATTATTTGTAAAATAATTGTGAATAAATAAACTTAAGTAAAACTAATAAGCAGACGAAGCCAGACACATGAATTGTTCAAGAACGAACCAATGTAAGTTGATTTGCTCTGTGACCAGCTACCATTAACAACAAAAGCTGATCACAGTGCGTTTCTTTGCATTTTGCACTTTCGGTCTTTTTATAAGCAACGTGTTCACTGAAATGTGCTATATCATACTTTATGTTCTAAAGATTGGAGATGAAAATATTCAGAAGTACAAATAAACTTTTTATTGGAGCTATCACAAGTTTCATATTGGATTGCGGGCTGCCTAACTCCCAGAGAACCTTATGATCATTTTGGCACTTCAAACCAGGAAATTTAAACTTTTAAGTAAAAAATATTACACACAATTAAACTGCATCCTTCAACTAAATCCATTGTGAATTTATGGGAAGTAGTTTTTATTATTTTCACCTCTTAGTTTTTATGGCATAACAATGACTGAAAAAGTCCAGGTCTTGTTGCATTGTTGTTTTAGAAAGTCTGCAAAGATGTGGTACTTTGAAAACTTGGTATTTACTTGGATCAAACTTGCTGGAAAGATTTTGGAGCTACTGCACTATGTGATCTTCAGTGAAACAAAGAAATTTTCTAGATGTAGGGAATTTAGCCAAACTAAGTCTCTGACAACTAAACAAGCATGAGAATGTAGGATACAAAACAGAGTCATTTTTTTTTACAGTACATCCAACAAAGGGCTTTAAATGACAAGCTATATGTGCTCTTAGCTCCTGTAACGTTGGTTGCATAGATCTCACTGCAAAGCTGGCTGGGAGCTGCCAGAAGGGGATTACCTTCACCACCGAGGGTGACTTGATGCACAGGCAGCTGAGACGGGAGGTTTCTTTTTCAATCAGCCATCTGCTGACATCAGGTTAGGGCTCAGTCAATACAAGTGGACTTACTGCCTCTTTTTGCTTAGCATATGCAAGCACAGTATGTATATAGTCGCAGTGGAAAGTTAGTACATTCTTTTATTGGTTTCAGAGTTTAGTGTGCTTAAATTTTAAATCAAATAAACAAGTTGCAGTTCTTAAAATAGAACATAGTATTCCTTTTTGACATCGTGCATGCAAATACCACATTCAAATTAAATATAATCATTCAAGGTTCTTCAAAAAATAAAAAAAATATGTGTATAAACACCCACAATGTAAAAATATGACTTTGCAAAGAGTTTGGTTTTTAGGTGATTTCAAAGCAGGCAAATGGTTGTTTTAACAACCGTTATTTTTATCAAAACTTATTCAATTGGAAACAATCTTGGACCCAACTTGAATTGAATTCTAAGCTGACTGCATATTTTTGATACTGAAGTTTCTAATCCATGAAACATTTATTCTGTTTATTAAAACAGAAAACAAGGATTTTGATTTGGAAATCTGGAAATCTGGAAATTGCTGATACCCCTTCTCGTGATTCTCATGAGCTGGACATATCGTTACACCCCTAGTTTTTAAAGACAACACTTAATCCTGCTGCAACCAAGGTTGCCATTTTATGGCAATTAATCCTGATATCAAATCATTTTTGCTGTAGACTGATAGACTCCTGAAGTCTGTAGGACATGACACCTATTGTCCAGCTCTTCACACTCTTCTGCTTAAAGTGAGTAAAAGAGCCTGCCCTCTCCAGAGAGGGAGTGGAGTTTTGGCTGTTGTGCAACCCTCCATGAATGGGGGCCATTGAAGATGAACGTTTTTTTCCTTCTTTTTTTTTTTTTTTTTTCAAACATTTCCATGATTGCAATGTGTTTTTGTTTGGACAGGCAGATGACCCAACCCTTTCTTCTGTCATGCCAAATGTAAAGCCCGTCGGCACTTCAGCTGTTCAAAGCGTCTCATTTGACTACAGTGTTGTGATCTATCGAATGACATGGGCATCCTTTTGTTATTAACTGGACACACCAGCTAATGACGTTTCATTATTCATTTAGAAATGTTAGCAGTTTATGTTGGAGTCGTTATTTTGTAGTTTTTGTTAGTGGATTTGGATTACTTTTTCCATCTACAGTGAGTCGAACGTCTATCCAAAGGTGCGACTGGGGAATGGAAAAACTTTACCAGAACAAGAATATTTAACATGGAACTGACATGGTTTTTTTTGGAAAAATGTGTTCAGATTATAGAATCACTTGGATTTTACTCTAGTAATCTCCAAAAATGTCCAGAAATCCAACATCTGAAAACCTGTATTAATGGCACTTAACTTACTAACCAAGCAGCGCTAGAGTCAGACCAAGAATTTAACAGAGGCTAGCTAATCTTGGACCCTTTTTAATTGCAACTTAAAACATTGACATACTCCATTGCACCCTCAGGGGAGTTTTAATTCAGGTTGAGACTGGGTTGCCTACATGTGAGGATGTTTAAAACACGCCTCTTTCTCTCTCTCTCCAAAAGTGTTCGGAGGCAAAAGACTGAAGGACTTCTTGCCTCCAATTGCAAATGATTACAGGTCAGCTCTTCCAGTAATGATCTCTGATTGTGAACCAGAGGCGAGACATGTAAACTGCTGAGGTAAAAGGTCGAGAGGAGTGGTTATGGTTCAATAAAATCTTATAGCTTAACATGTACAAAGAAATACTACTGTTTTCTTAACTTTTGCCTCATTATTTACACAAAGTGTGCTACTTTTTTGACAGCTGTATTCCACACTACCTATTCATGTGAGCCAGCCTTCTGCCAGATAAAGATGATAAACTCCACTTACAGTACCACCTTGGCTACTTGTCATTTGGAGGCCTTCTCGAAGCTGGCTAGCAGCCACTACTCTCTACACCTGGTAAACAACTTTCTCAGGGATTTAAAATAGTGCGAAAACATTCAATGCATATATAATAGAACCCACAATCAGAACGACACACGAACCATGTGCAGTAATGTAACGTAATGTTAACCTCAATTCAGCTTTTGATGTTGTAGCGCTGTGTAGCGCTGATGGCAGCAGTTTAAAAGATTCATGGAGAGAGTGCGAGGGTTCTCTGCCAATGATTGGTGTCACCACTGTTCTTTTCATGCTCCCTCACCATCCTCAGAGAAAGTTAGGGAATTATCAGTATATTTGCAAAGCGCTATTTGCCAGTTTTTGTTGCAGGCATTCTTTTTTTTTTTTTGGCACATATATCTTGAGTTGCTAACAAATGTTAGCTGTTGATTCAAGCGCCACGAGCTACAGAGGTGTTGGACTGTATTCATACTCTCCGGTAGACTCAGAAATGGAGCTTGGGTGACAGATGGTGTTATTTGTGCCCACAATGGTCCGTCAACTCCTACAGACAACCATGTGGAGCCCATATTTTTTCTGATGGCAGTGATTTTGCATGTCTGCACCAAACATAAATCTGCTGTTCAAAAGGTGGTGCTAAAACACGCAATAAACAAAAAAAGACTGATAGTCAGTAGATGACAAGCTTGAGGCTACACATATTTATTTCTATTTAACCTCAGGATCCGCATAGGCCCAAACATTGTGTTGACCCTCTGGTGAGAAATTGCTTATTTTGAAAAGCTTTCCTTGCTGTTTTTCTTCTCGGTCTCTTTTGAATAGACAAGGACAACGTCAAAATCAATAAGGGATTGCGAAAATGTGAAGACCCAATTTTTATACCTCATGAAGACTCATCCATCCATCCATCCATCCATTTTCTGTACACCCTTGTCCCTTAGTGGGGTCGGGAGTTGTGCTGGTGCCTATCTCCAGCTAGCGTTCCGGGCGAGAGGCGGGGTCACCCTGGACAGGTTGCCAGTCTGTCGCTCATGAAGACTCAGTTAGTTGAAAATAACAAAAATAGGATGAATAAAATTTTGTCCCCATCATCATAGTCCCAGCGACTTGGAAGCATGGCCACAGAGGAGCATCTGTTCAGGCCCTGGATTTTTAGTCTAAAATGTTTGCCATTTAGCTGGAAGCTTCCCTGAGGTGCATCTTGAATGTTTTTTTGTTTTTTTACAGCCTTAAGCTCTTCTCTCAGTTGAGCAGAAATGTAATGCATGCATGTCTACAGACCCATGATTTACGAGTGGATATATGTGCTTCAAAAGTGTTGGTGTCATTTTTCACTTTGCACAGTGCTAGTTTAGCCGCTTACCCCTGCATCCAATTAGTAGTAACCAAGACACACCCAGGTTCTTTCTTCTGCCTCTTGCAACCCCACCCCCCACCCTTTAGTCTGCTGCTTTGAATTAGGAACTCCCCATCTGTCCTAATGTCAGATTAGAAGTCTGTTCCTCTTAAGAACACCTAAGAAGAGGCATGGTAGGTACGGTTGCATTCAAACATAAAATAGCATTGTTGTCACTTCCACACGTATAATTTCGTTGTTTATTCACCCCTTCCTTCCATTTCATCTGGAGTATAGGGGTGGTGTAGTTCGCCCATTAGCCAACCAGCTAACTTGGATAAAGAGTATTGACTGGCTAGCAGCCATGCAGTCTGTGAAAGGCTTTGGTTTTACCTGCTCTTGTAACTGAGTATCGCACTCACTCACACACTCACATGTGTGTGTTTGCGAGAGTGCAAACACACACACGCCACACACATGCCAATCCTGAACCTGAACCTTTACCTTCCGTGACAGATGGGGTAGCCTGTCTAGGATTGCTCGGGAATTTACCAAAGGAATTACCTTGTGTGTCAGAGGATTTGTGTGTGTGTGCATATGTGTGTGTAGGTTTTCAGTCGAAAGCATCATTTAATTTAGCATTACCAACCTTTCATTGCTGCCCTTAGGCTACACATAGCTCAGTCTGGAACTTGTCTTCTTCTGGTTCCTCTCTTTTCTTCTGAAACTAGAAAAAAAAGAAAAATAGTTGCCAGTCAGGCAGGGGTTGGAAAGTAGTGTTTGCTCTGTTACTCAAAAAAAACCTGTCAGATTTTTTTATGTGCGTCCTTTGATGTCGCTAACGCAAAGATGTCAGACTCTCTGTGAGGTTGCTTTTGCGACAAAGCCATTATAATTGTCTTACAAAAAACTTTTTGTCTCGTGTGTGTGTGTACTTGGGGTGGAACATGTTCTGGTTGCAGGGGGTGGACCAGGGGATGTCTACCATCTGGGAATTGAGCCGTCTCAGTCTCTGGCAGGGCTAATAGGAATCAGCAGTAGAAAATCCTGCTTTGCAATTCTACTTTTTTTTCTGTTCTTTTCTTGATTTGCTTTTCTGTCGTCGTAACACTGTAATGAGAAGTGTCGGAATAACAACGTACTTGTTACAAATGAATTTTAAATATGATAGGAACAAGTGAAATTTATTTAATGGGCTTCTCTTGGTTGTTGTGAGAATCTTATGAATCTTGTATGTGGGTTATGCAAATGATCAAACTATATCTTATTTTAAAATTATACCAGGGTGTCAGAATTTCTCATGTTCATCCAGGACACTAATATCATTGTAGACACATACATTTATGCAAACAATAGAGCATTTTATGAGATGATGTTTGACTGTTTGATATGTGGCATTTCTCTGACTGGTGATCAGCAGGTTATGGTACTTTGAAAGAAAAATTGAATTGGTCAAAGCAGGAATTAGGAAAAAGCATGGCCCAGAAAAAAACTGATTATGCATCTCTGTACAGATAAGACTCAAAAAACATTTTCACTCAGGAATATACAACTATCTGTGAACAGCAACAGATAAAAGACAACTCCTATTTCCTTTCCTGCCCTTTCCTTTAAGTGATAGAAGCAGGCACACAGCCAATCTCTTTCTACAGGGTGTAATGAGAGGAAAATACAAGTCAGGTTCATGAAGAGTTTACCTGCTTCTTCAGTGTATTTGTTGCACTACTTATTCTGCCTCATTACCACTGCGACTTTGGAGATGCAGAGTTGTCTTTAGTATCTGCTGTGTGCTGTGGTTTTGCCGTCGTCACTTTATATTATAAACACATTTTTCACAAAAGTCCATCTCAGTAATAACTGCTTAATGTTTTTGGTCGCTTTACTTTTAATCAAAGACTGAGGCAAAAACAGTCACCTCAGTCATTTGTTGGACGTTCTGCGGCTTCCTAATTTGGCAGTGTGAGTTGATCCCTAAAGAAGCTTTAAAACCAATTGAAAGCATTTGCTTCAACCAACTGTTCACACGTTCTAATTTGAAAGCAAGTGCCAAAGCCTTGAGGCCTTTTCCAATTATGCTGCAATGGTCTAATAAATAACCATTGATTAGACATGGGCTGCTTTGGTTTGTGACCTACTCTGGCTAATTAACATTCATGTGAATATGGAACTTTTACCGACCACCAGCACAAGTTCGCTCTCTTCATCTTTAATGGAATCCTGAATTTTCTGAGCAATTATATCAAGTCTTTATAGGAATCATAGAATCATACACAGCTGTCTTACTCTTTTTGTTGGAAAGTATTTTTTTGTCTTGTGTAAATGTTGAAATCCTTCCTCTGGCTATCCACCGAAACCATATGTCATCACTACATCGCTTTTTTCCAACTCACAAAACCGTCTTGTTCTTACGCAAGTCAGAAGATGTGGGGCTGTGACTTCCTTGCTTAGAAGTGTTTTGCAAAAGGGGCTTATGTTACTTTTGCTATGACATCACCATCTCAATGTTTGTTTTAATATTTAATTGACAATCTCACACTTTTATTTTCAATGCTTCATGAGTGCCCCTATGTGGCCACATTTCTGTATGCTGAAATAATCAGAAAGCAGCTTATCTATTCAGTTTTGCTTTCTGGTTTTAAGCATCCAGCATCCTGAGGTGAGTGAATCTCCAGCAGCACATACAAAGCTTCTGTGTGGTTAGGCTGAGGGCACAGTGTTTGAGTAGCAGCTATGTTTCTACAATATCAGTGGGCTTGCTTATGACCTGGACAGCTTATAAATATTTTACTGCTTTTTAACACACTACTCCTCCAATCTGCCTTAGTTTTTGCTAAAAGCTATATTTTCCTCATTATGACATCTAATAGGTATTTGTTACAGATTCAAAATAGCATTTACTTGCATTCATTTGACTGTTTGAGAAATGCTATTGCATTGGATATAGTGACTTGCAAATGTGCATTATCCTAAATCTGATAAATGTTGGTAAGTGGATATACCCAGCAAACCATCTCCTTCAAAGCCAGTGTTTTTAGAGAGCAAAAACAGTTCTGCACTGAGCCTGAGGTCTCCTAGTTGTTGGAAGAGCATGCAGAAATAAAGGAGGGGCTGCGCAGCGCATTGGGTAAAGCAGAATAAACAGATGATTTGAATGGTATGTAAAATGTTCAGTCCCGAAGGTGCAGAGTTGAGATGTGTTATGTAAGACAAGACCTGCAGGTGTGTTTATGCCCATTTTAATGCGCCTCTTTTTCAGGGTAAATAAACAGATGTAGCAGGCCTGGTTCGCACACACACACATGCCTTCACAAAGGCAGCAGATGATCTGTTTAATTTCCCCATTGGCTCATTTTCAGCTTATATTGAATGCGTCTGACCTAGTTGCCAGCTTTACCATGGGAGATTAGTCTCTATGTTTTTAACAATGCAGTAAGTTATTTGATGTGGCAACCTGGAAATGTTTGGACTTTGAAGAGGGGGTTCTTAAGAACATATTGCCTTGTTTACACAATGCGGTGCTGGTCCAATTAATGAAGGGGCGATATATATGGAAATATATGTACAAGCCCTGGGAGTTTAACTCCATAGCTTTAGGAAACAATAAAACTCCCATCAGTTAAGTTCCCTTCATAGTGTCTAAATACAACACTTTATTTGTTTTTTTTTCAAATTTAAATGCATCATATTTTATGTCTCGCAGCGAAATCAACTGTTAAGAAACCCCAAATGACTTCCACTTAAAATAACTTCTTAAACTGCAATGACTAGAGGGGATATTTGTCTTTGCAAACACAGTACAGAAAATGCCTCAGCAGCATGCAACAACACCAGAATAAACTCTAACTATTAGAGACGAAACGCCCCCCGAACTTTTTCACATTTTGTTTCAAACGTCAATGCATTTTATTTGAGTTTTATGTGACTATTACAAAGAGACTCCAACTTAAAGTAATGCAAAATTGTGCAGTGAAAAAAAAACAAAAAACGATGTGTCACTTACAAAATCTTTTACAAATAAAAAACTGAAAAGTCTGACGGACGTTTGTATTCATGCCATTAGGGCCTAGAACTTTCAATGGAATTATAATTACAGTAATCTTTTCGGGTTTGCCTCTACCAGCATACACAAATTTACACAAATTAAAAAAAAAAAAGTACATTATTTTGTAAAATTTACACAAAACCTTACAAGAATAAGCTCATAACTTGTAAGGATTTGGTTGTTTCTGTGTGTTTATTTAGGTTTCTGTGTTCTGTGTTGTCCCATCTACCCCTTGATTAGTTACACCTGTTCCTTGTTTCTCCTGATTGTCTCCCTGTGTATTTAAACCCACCTTTGTTCCTTGTCGCGTCCTCGTCTGATCTGTCTTGTCAAGCTGTCTTGTCGTGTCAAGTCTGTAGTTAGATGTGCATTGTTACCAGTCGCTATCAGTTTTGAGCCTTAGCCTTCTGTTCATTCTGTGCTGCCTGGATTTTGGACTTTGTACTTCTGGATTAACATTAAATCATTTTCTTCATTCCAACCTGGGTCCACAGTGTCTTCCTCACCATCCCAAACCGCAAATCATGACATAACTACTGTTATGATTCAGTAGTTTTAAATGCATTGTTTTACATTTCTTTTTGACCTTTTTATTGTATTTACTGCTAATCTTAACTTTTCATTTAAGCCAACTTTTAAAGGTGCTTCAAGAGCGATTCACTGTGATACGGAATTTTATTGTCTTGATCTAAGTTTCTTGCATTTGTCCCTAATAAAATTTTAAATGATAAACTTAATTGGTTGTCACTGGCTATTCATTTTCAAGTCTTGCTTGATTCTCATTCGGATTTGGATGTAGACTCGGACTGGGACATTTTAATCAGTGCACTTGCTGCAATTGAAACCATTTAATTGCTGCTCTGGCTTCATGTTTAGGGTTGTCCTCTGTCTCAACAACCTCTCAAGCCTCAAGTTTTTTGCAACTTCAAACAGGTTTTCTTCCAGGATTGCCCTTCATTTAGCTCCGTCTCTTCATAAATTTAGCTGAAGCTCAAAATAACCTGTAAACGGCAAAAAAAAAAAAATACTGGAAAATCATGGAACTAACTCAGAAAAAGTTTATGGAAAAGGATCTCCTTTGGAACTTGTTGCGTTATGGTGAAGGATGCAAATAATACAGTTGTCAGATTCACCAGGTAGAAGAACTGGACTGAATTAGAGTTAAAAATCAGCCAAGGTAAACACTAAACATTTTGAAAAATTTATTAAAGAAAAGAAAAAATGGACTAAAGACTTTGGCAAAGTACTGCAGAACAATTATTTTATTGTTTCCGCTACTGGTTTTGTTAAGTCTGCAATGACTCTTAGGTCCATTTTAGGGAAGAAACAGTCATAACTGCAGGCCAAGCTGATGCATTCTGAGACCTGGATGATGACTTCTTGGTGAGACTCCCCATCTCACCATGTAATCACAATGTTTTAAACTCCTGGACACCCTCCTAAAGGGATTTGGAGATCACCTGCCCAGAACAGTAGCGCAGCAAGGGTGCTGCATGTTACCGGAGACTTTGAAGTCAATTACCTGCAACATCAAGGAGTGGAAAACTCATTCTTAGCTCTTTGTGATGTACATGTATTTTCTGTTTTTGTTGGGATTTTTTTTTCTTTCTTTCTTTTGCATCCAGTAACACATAGAGGCAGTTTTTTTCCAAACTATTTAGAAGTGCTTTGGGACAACTGGAGTAAATTCAAGCCCACGCTGTGCCTCAGAGGTTTGGTTTGAGGGACTCTGTTTACACTCTCAGTAATCAGTGCAGCAAGATAGATGTGTTCCTCAGATAAGTGTTTCCCTTGATGAGGCCCCTACCTAACCACAAAGCTTTTATTGCCAGGGATGGATGATGACCTGTAATTACCTCTTTTCTCACTCCTATGTATTTAGGTCCTTCCCCAGGCAGTTGTGGTCTTGCTGTTTACCTTTTTTCTCATTGCTTTGTGGGAGTTTGACCCAACCTTCAACAGCAAGTGCACTTTTTTTTTTTTTGTTTGTTCATTGGAAGCTGGTATGAGTGGAAGTCGGTTTGCATTTCCTGTTGAAAGGAGAGGTATATTTGTAATTGTGGTTAAAGAACAAACAGTCCATAAAACATTTGCTTAAGTTATTGACAGTTGGCAGTTTTGGGATACGGAGATATTGGCAGATGCTTTTTCTTACACTTGTTTCACATTTCTTCATGACGTTCATTCTCAAAAGCCTATAATTTGGAGTCAAAAGTATAGCAGCTACACTTTCTCTTACATGAATACGCCAACAATTAATTCCCAATCACACTCTAAAGTTAAGATTTGCATTGAGTAAAATCATTTTTTACTACAAAGGACGGGTACAGGTGACTTCATAGTCAAAGAATACCCCACCTCATAGGTCTTTTCAGGGTCTCGGCGAGAGATTTTGGGATGTGTGAAGATCTTTATGGTCTCCCCTTAGTGACTGTGACTTATTATAGTACAGGGTGATACATGACAAAAGGTTTTGACCATGGATAAAACTTCCACAGTATGATCCTAGTGGTTTAATACTGTGGTGGCAGTAGAAGGATATCCTTGACTTGGGATTTCCGAGCAGCGATCCTCCACGTTGCCAGTTGTGGCAACGGTACACCTACTTGATGAGAACTAAGGGCATGATTTTAGACCATTTAGAGTTGATGCGATCATTGCAATTTGTAAAACCTTTAGATGGAATAAAAAGGAAATTGATTGCTTATGGCTGAAATCTAATCCCCTGTCATACAAGCATAGTGTGTAGAAATCTTGACTTTACGTACTACTCTCTAGTGTTTTTAGTTATTTTTAAGCGTTCTTAGTTTTTTCTTTTTTTTTTTTTTAGATCATGTTCAAAAGCGCTTCAGGACAGCCATGCAAACCAAAGCAACAAAAGCCCCCAGCCAGCTGCAAGGCCTGTTGAATGAGACAAAAAGAAATGCAAACCAAGTTTTCTTTGTTGTCTGTTGTGTTTTTTTGTTGACTTTGCCATGCTGATGTTCCTATATGCTGAAGAGCTTCATAGCCTTCTGAAAGCTTGTCTCATCTTGAAGCATGTTTTCATTTTGCTCTGTTCTCCTGTTTGTAGTCTGATGTGCCCCCCCCCCCAAAAGAAGAAAACAGACCCTGTTCCCTCATGTCACCTGAACAGAGGGATGGATTCATGTTTATCTCTCTATGATGTCTCCTCCTCTTTTACTCAGTTCATATTTACTCTTCTTCTCAACATCAAAGCCTCCCTCTCTCCTGTCTGCCAAGCTTAAACCCTTTCAGAAAGGTTTTAATGAGGCTGTTTTCTTTCGCTTTGCTTATTGTTACGAACAGAAAGAACAATGGAAGGACTCCACGCTGACAACTAAAGCTCCAAGTGTTGAATAATTTATCCTTCCATGGATGGTGGGCTTCTGCAGAAAAGCAAACCTCATAATTTCCCTGTCTCAAAAAAACAAAATCTATATATATATATATAAATCACAATACCTATGATTTACTGTTCCAACCCTTCAGGGTGCTGCTAATTTATCTGCAGCCGGCATAAGAAGGACGTTCTCCCTCCCTCTGTGGGGCAGCAGGAAGAACGTGGAGCCATGGAACATGTAGGATAGCATGGTGGGCACGCTATGCGAGGAATGCGAGGCTCGTGTTGGAACTAGAACTCCTGAAAGGAGCTTTCTTCTGAGACAGCTCAGACCCCACTTTGGCGTGGCGCCCAACGCCCAGCCCCATCCATATCTGCCTCTTGATCAATGTGTCTTCTTGTGCCTTCAAGCTCTTGTTTTCAGGAACATGAGTCACCAGCAGCATGCGCTCAACAAAAGCTCCTGAGCTTCTCTGGAGAACGGCCATTGCAAACGCAAAGCATGACTGCGCCCATTCTTTACACACCGATATATGCATCTCCTGCTGGATTGCACGCATAGCACTTGGGGTCTCGGCGGGAGTTGATTTCCGAACCACTAAACTAAGAATCTTAATCCTCTGACTGCCATGTAAATAGTACATATGAAGCCAGTTGTGGAACAGTTAGAGCCAAATAGCTGTAAATGTTAGGAGAGTGTAAAACATGAATTACCAGCCTCAAAACTGGTGAGAGGGAGAAATGTTTTCTTTCGTGTGTTTTCTTGATGGTTTCATAAGACACTCAGAAAACACAGCTGCAAGGAGACTCTAATTTTTGTTTGCCGACTTCTCTGAGCTGAATAGTAGCATCAATAAACCAAAAAAAGGAGGAAAGAACAGAATATTGGATCATGACTTCAGTGGGAGCTCTGTCAGAAATCCTTTAATTTCTTCACATTCTAATATTCTTCTCATGTGTTATTCAGCATGTTGTCTGATTTATTTTTCCTCCACTGTTTTAGCACAGCAAGACTGGAATTTTTAAGTATTTACTGCTGATTATGTAATCCATGTTTTCTTTCCCATAGATTTTATTCACATTTTTGTGTTTTATCACAGCGTTGCTCTAAATTTTATAACTTGGCCAGGCTTCCTTCTCTTTTATGGATAGTAAAATGTAATATCTGGCTGTATGGGAGAAAGGCATTGCTTGGAGAAAATAACAAATAATAATAATAATAATTTTGACCAACTTGTTTTAAGGACATTTGAGATTCATTACATTTATTGGTGCATTTCAGACTTCAAGTAAAGTGTCTCTCAGACCATTGCCCACCTACATTTAGATTGATACAAATGAGATAAAGAGCACAACTGCTACAAAATTGGTATGTAATAGTAGGAAATGCCTTTATTATGAATATGATGGGCAAATCCATCAGAGTTGATCTGATGTTTTCTGTCTTACTATATTTTGAAAACGCTTGCTGATAGAGTCCAAATTTATGAAAATGGATCAGATTTTTCAGGAAAATCAAGTCCTCCCATATCATTGAAGTGTTTTTTGCTTCCGATTCTCTCCTATTGAGAAACGTTTGTGACAGAGGATGTGGCATCAGATTTCATTTTTCTAACACTTCCTCTGCAGTCCTGACTTATGACCAAAACACCCCATAAGGCCTTGTTAGGGACATGTTTGGATGGTTAGGCAACAACGACCCAAACATTTAGCTGAATAGATGGTAGGATCAGTGACTCATGTTTGCTAATTACACCATTAGGGGTTTTTAATGGCCCTATTAGTGTGATTGTTCTGACTACAATTTACAAGTTACTTCCAGCCATTTTCAGAACTGAAGAAGCTTTTCGGACGAGAGGCGAAGTATCTTCAAGAAACCAGAGAAAAAGTTTTGTTGCCTTCTAATTTAGGATTACCATGCTAATAATAAAAAGACATAAATCCTACATAAAAGTTATCAGGGGAAAAGAAAACAAGGAAAACCAAACTGATTCATCCGAGCAACAACTTTACATTGGTGTAGCTTCTCAGTCATCCAGGACATGACTATCCTAATTGCTTAAATGGAAAGCAGCTGGACTTCTCTTGTTTCTTAATGACGTTCCACCTCATAACCGAAAGGCTTTTTCAGCTCTGAACATGGTTTGGGAGAATCAGATATGATTTGTAGTCAGCATAATCACACTGGGAATGTCTCGTAATTGGGTTACCTTACCCTCAGTTCGTATGGCCATACAGTTTAGAAAGAATGCCACAGATTGATGTGAGTATGAGAAAATGTCATGGAAGTTTGCAAAGAAGCCATCTTGATTTACACTTTGGACGCACAAAGAATTTTTTGTGTTGCTCTTTGACTTTCTTGCTTTCTAAACCTAACTTACCCTAATCTTTTTCCCCTTTCCTTGTTTTCCTTGATCTTATTGTGTTAAATGGACTGTGTCATTACAATACATGTTCTTCTTGTCATAATAAAAGCATTTCCTGTTTGGTTCATGCAAATCATTCCTTCTGCTCTCTGTTTTAATATTCCCTCTCAATTACTCACCATCCTACAGTTTACTCTTGATTTTATTTTTAAACATTTCTTGGGACATGTTTACTCTTTGTGTTTGACAACAAAGTTTTCTAGAAATGTCAACACGATGAGCGGAAATTTCTCCAAATATTACGTATGGCACAATATAGTGACAGATCAAAATATAATAATTCATTAACTGATCAGTGTTGTGTCCTTAAAAACTAAATAAAAAGCTTTTACATTCATTTGTGAATTCAACATTAACAGGTCTTTGTTAGTTATCTTGAAACGCAAATATATGTTTATTTTTAATATGTGTAATCTTTTTCATCAATTTTCAAACTTTTAAACTTGAAACAACTAACAACAGTTTTTGCATGTTGGATTAAATGTTACCAAACTAATTTTAAATATCCATGTGTTAGGTTAGGCTAAAATTTGAACTTTTCAGTTTGATGTACTGACGCACTTCAATGCAGTGCAGACATATTATTTGGCATGCATTTGATAATAAAATATTTATTTATGTGTTTATGGGGGGCTCCAAACCTGATTTGGACTTAGGGCAAAAGACTTGATTCTTCGATTGGACTTTGGATAAATGACTTGTGAACATTTCTGATGCAATATCAGTTCACCTAACAATACTGTTGGTTACTGACATACGGCGATGTTCTTACCTAAGTGTCAAAGTTATCTGACAAATTACAGCAGCTGGCAAGTTTCTGTCTCTGTTAAATTATTCAGTGGCACTGTGCTGTTTAGGGTCTGTTCACTCGTACAAGTTTGGGTTTTTATTAAAATGAGCTCTGAAGCAACTGCTCTCTCAAATGAGCAATTTTTTGTTACAAGATAAATTTTAAGATTGTTACATTCAGTTCTACTTTTTGTTCAATGTAGAACTGATGTAAACTACTATAGTGTGGAAAAGGCTCAGGAACCACAGGTTCCTACTAGCATATTCACTTGTGTTTGCAATACAAAATCAACTGGTATTGTTTAATTTTATCTGTACATTTCTGTGCAATTCCAGCATGTTACAAAACAGAGGTTGGATTGTTCAAAAGATCAGAAAGCACCTTTGCTATGCTTTGTCTAGTCTTCCTGTTATCTGCAGAAAATCTTGCTCTCTCTTGTTTCTAGCCTGAATGAACTGCAGTAACCAGTTTTAAAAGAATACTTTTGAATAATTTCTTACATCCTTGAGCTTCTCTTGAGTTTATTTCTAAATACTTTAAAGATTCTGAAAATAGCCAACTTTGAGTTTTCTTCCCAGAATAACAAGTCCAGTACTTGTTATTCTGAGTAGAACTGGGAGATTTTATTTTTGTTTGTTTTGAAGTTTTAATTTTTGGAAAATCTGGATTTCTTTTCATCAATGCACCCATTGGGTTTCCATAGTACAGAGTGATGTTAGCCATCTCAAGAGCTACCATCTTTCTTCAGAAGTGCGTTTTACAGCTTCTTGTTTTTCCCTCGTAAACTCAGAAAAGGACCGATTGAAATGAAAGTAAATTTTTAAAGATATTTTCTGTCAGATTTTATTTTTAAGTCATATCGCCCAGCCCTACTAAAGAGCATCATCAGCACCACCTGGTTGTTCATATATCAACATCCGTGTTCACTGATTGGAGAAAAAAATAATAAATTTTCAGTTTCCGACTGGCCGCTCACCGGTCAAGGCCTCTCAAGCTAAAGCTTGCACATTTTTGGCTCCATAATAATGGAAACTGATATCTCCCAACTCCCACTGTCCAGCTCTATCTCTTCCTCTTCCCGTCTCGCTCCGTGTGTGCTGTCCAAACACACACTGCTGTGCGGTATTCTGCACCTCCGTGGGAGAAAACAATGGGGGTAATTTGCGGCCGTGAATGGCGCTGTATCTAGAGCACTTGGCAGTCTGGTTCCTGTGTGGGTCTCGCCGAACAGTCGGGCCTTTGGAGCGGACATCAGCTGTAGGACGTCAGAGGATATTTAGCTGGGTGAGAGGAAAGGTTGCAGTCGTCGTTTGAGACAGGAGAATTAGGTGAATAAGATTGAGAAAGATGTTTGTTGTTTGAAGCTTGGAAGTCTAAAATGTTTAGCAATGAGGCTTTTAAGGGTTAAGCAGAATTGGGCGAGTAGTCTTGTTTGATTCTAGGTAATACCTAAAGATGAACAGAGGATTAGGCATGTAAAAAAAGGAAGTTTGTGTTTTGCAAGTAAAGATCTGGTTTTGATACCTTGGATTAAGAAAATTATACAAGAGTGCTTACACTGCACACACTGAGCAGCTTTATTGAGGATACAATCTTCGGTGTACTATTTGTTGACATCGTGATCAACTTGGCAAAGAGTTAAAGTAGGAAACAGTTTTAGTTGTCAGCTCATTCGTGATCTTGGCTTGGAACGGTGGCACTCGGAGGGTTTAGCAGCTGAATAAATTAAGACATGGGACAAATAGCAGTGTGTCGCTTTCAAGGTGAGTGGAAAATAAACGTGTTCAGTCGTGCTGTCTGATGTAGACTATGATGCTGTGGAAGGAGAGAAATGCAGATGCTTTCTCCTGGCATACCTTCTTGCTTTCATGGTTGTCAGTTCGAATACCAAAGAGCAGTGAGACGCTAAAGTTGCAAATGAGGTGGAATATTTAGTTTTTATGATGCAGAGTCATTTGTTTATGAATCATTTGGCTGTCATGATGGAGTCAGAAGCACCGAGAGAGGGGAAGGGAGAGGAAAGCTCTCCATCCTGTCAGGGCTGTCATGATAAGAAGTGATGATGAGGAGGGGTGGGGAGACTTAAGGGAAAAGAAACACACACACAAGGCTGGAAGGATTTCTGGTGAGCTCAGGTGAAATAACAAACTTTGTACCAAAAACACTTATTGTCTTTTTCTGTCCCCCCCCCCCCCCCCTGTCCCTTTCTCTGTCATTTTTCCAGAGTTGCTGGGCTCCAACAAGAGACTCAACATCAACTACCAGGACTCAGACGGGTGAGAAAAGTTCCATTTGTTGTGTAGATAAGGCAGGCGAAAGAAAAAAAAATACTATTCTACATGTGACCACCTGCTGTTTGTTTGCAGTCTTCAATCCGTGACTCACGAAGCGCACACAAGTACTGACATAGATTGCTGCTCAGAATCATTACTGTAACCCCAGGGCAGGAAATTACTGGGTACTGCCTTTTGTGTAGCTCACCATATGTGTCAAATATTTAGAAGTGACTAAAATGTACTGTTTCTGGTCCTACATAAGGTACATAAGGTAAGTGGAAAGTTGCATTAACTTGTAAATGAAGAGAAGCTGAGCAGCAAGTTTATAGAAAAACAGTAGGCTGGTAAACTTCACAAGGGACATCCACAGTTTGGTACTGCCATTTGTTTTTGCCATTAATTCTTTGGCTGCAGTGGTCTGTATAGTTGGTCCTCTTCAATATGGCCATAAACTGCTGTAGTGTTGATTAATGTGCAATATTTTAATAAGGCACCCTAACCCTGTCCAGTGGGATATTATTTTCATGCTACTAGCCTTCAGGGTGGTTAAAGATGTTTTTCTTTTCTCATCAGAATTAAACTTTTCAGTGTTATTACTCCCTACTAAGTTGAAATCGGCAGGTTCGTGGCATTGAACGAAACACGTCCTTTGAAGATTTTCTTTGTTCTCTAAGCCTCTCTTTCACAGAAGGGCTTCGGTTCTGCAGTCAGCATCATTAAGATCCGCATGTGTCTTCTCGGACAGCCTGTTGGACTCTCAAGCTCAGCCCACGCAAAGTCTCTCTGGGCCTAACATTTGACGTTATTCGTCTCAAACCCCCCTCAAGATCTGTTCAGAAATTGAAATGGCTGTCTTACTGCGTACAGCCATTGCAGAGATGGAGCACGGCAAGACGCCGTGCATGTTCAGTCCAGCAAACCTGAAAAGACAGAAAGCCTTTATGCCTTTGCCATCAGTGGGTGATCACAGTGTGAAAGCCTGACAAAACAAGGTTTTTTAAAATTTATTTCAAATTTATTGGAGCTGGGAAAAGACATAAAAGAATGTTACATTTACAAGAAACCGTTGTTCTGTCTGTAGGCCTTTCAGCCAAGGGTTAATTTGCAGAGTCAGTACCTGGTTAGGCTTTTAAATGTCAACCTCTAAAACTAAAAACGACACAAACAGTTTTATGCACAGGTTTTGACTTTCTATAGCTAAAAGTATTAAACATTTGACAAATTGACCAACAACCTGTTTAGGTTTTAATACAGTTTTTGATTTATTATTGTGCTCTTGCTCCTATTTCCTCTGTTTATATTCTTAAATCCTGGTTACTGTCCACAATTATGAATGTGAATCATTGTAACTTCTTCTTCTTCTCTCTTTAAATATTGTTATTCGCCTTGAGTGCACTGAGTGTCTTGATTTCTAGTATTAACTCTGTTTTACAAATTCAGGATGGTTCCTGAGGGACTAGAAAGGAACTTTCACCAAACTTACCAACACGGCTCAGTTGGGAAGTGCTAATGCATTCAGAGTGGATCCTGCACTGCTAGTTTTTACACAATAGTATTTTTTGAAACACGTCTTTAAATTTCAGCTCTCTTAGTAAGAAATAAGAAAATCTGTGCTGAAAAAGTAGGTCATCTAATAAGACAATCCATTTCAAATGCAAGCTGTGGACCGATTGTTTTGGATTTTGTACAATGTAACTATGCTGACTGATAACTTCTGCATGTGTTTGCATGCAATGTGCCACCTCCCGTAGCGTGTGGGAGGTGGCACACAATGGAGGTGTTGACAACAAGCTGTCCATCAGCGAAGGAACTGCTATGTGGTTGGGTGGTAGGCAGGAAAGAAGGGACTACCTGTGAAAGATGAGATCACTCGTAAGGCGAGAAGAGGATTGTGAAGCGTGAGTAAACAGCTGGCTGTCACTAAGTCAACGCCATCACACTGACACGTATTCAGCACATGTCAGTGAGAAGTTTCAGGAACAGGTGGTGAGATGTGGTTGACGTGTACTTGAGAGAAGAGAGAAAGCAGGAAAAGTAAGCATTGAACACATCAGTTCCTCAATTTTCATGGATGTTCAAGTGGATTTAAGTTTTATCTGTCTGAAACCAATAGAGGGTTTCCTTGGCTGTGTGTTTGGGATCAATGTCCCACTGAAAAATCAGTTTTATGTTATTTTTCTGTAGTTTGCTAGTGCCAAAAACTTAAATAGTCATTTACAGTAAAGTTTCTGGTTCTTTGAGAGTGATAACCAGTTCTGTTTCTGCTGTATAATGTGTACAATAACATCCAAAGCATTAAAAGTTTGTTCGTGTACAACATCACATGTTTCACAAGCTTCAACATGTTTTTTCTTCAGCAGTGAAGTTTTGTACAGAGAGTTTGGACAGAGGCCATTGGGACAGAGTGCAGGACTTTCACTGAAAAACTGCGACCGCTAATTCTGCGTGTTTTTGAGGATCTTTGTGAGTGGTTCTTGGTTCTAGAGGGAAAAAATGTTAAGAAATCTCAAGTGATTTACACAGCCTCAAAGAGGCTGAAAGGCACAATAGATTGTGGATGAATTTTAGTAGAATGATGGTCTTTCTCCTTTTGCTGTATGAACCCAACAGTGCTCATCGGAAAATTCACGTCTTCTGTAATAAATGTCATCTGTATGGTTTGAACAGGTCTTGACAGAGCTATTTGTTTTTACCCGACTTGTGATACCTTGATAAAGACAAATATTTCTGGGCCATGAATAAAAGTTGAATCAATTGGTATTTTTTTGACACTCTCAGGGATTTGCACCTATACTTTTGTAAATACTGATTACTCCTTCAGTTTCTTGACTTTCTAGAGCCTTTATGCTTTCTGAGTTCATCCCCATTTTTTTCACATGTTTAATTCTTATTCTGTACAGTTTAATTTCTTACACGTAACTTCATTTGTCATTAATTCTATTGTAACAAACATCTGGAGAGAATCTTTTATCAAAAGCCCCATTGGAAATATAATTATCAAGACAATGTTGACGTGCTATTTGCTTTCTCACGCTGCAAGTGAATGTGAGTGGACTCATCCATGTAGCCGGTTTGCTGGAGACATTTAACAATGTTTCCAAAAAGTTAATCCAGCTAACAGTCTGTTAGATCAACAGAGTATCAGAATTTGTAGCTTGTTCAGTTCAGTTCAACATCAGAAAGACTAAAAAAGGGGAAGTGTTCATGGACAAAAGAAACTTGCAAACGGTGAATCTTGACGGCTTTCATATGTAATGAAACCAGTTTTACTTTTGGAGCTGAATGATGGGGTGCATTTGTTGCCACAAGTGTGTTGCAACAAGTAGATTCGAGGTTTGAGTCTTGGGCCTTTTTGGTTGGAGTTTCTATGCTTGCCTCAATGCATGGATTATCTCTAACTTTCTCTCACAGTAGAGAGTAATGCATGTAAAATTAATTAGTCTTTCTAAATTGGCACATCTTGAGGTGTGAGTGTTTGTTCATACTTCCAAAAAAATCCAACAAAGATTAAGCAGGTATTGAAAGTGGACGGTTGGACTGTTAGTTGGAGTTTGTCTGGTAGACCCAATCTACGTCGAGGTTGATCTTTTGTTTCCACAGGGGAAAACTAGAGCGCTTCCTAAACAACTATTGGGTTTTTGGTCTCAACCATTCTTCCCAGATTATTAGGTTGTACGTTGTTACATTAGCCCCACATTGGAGGGGCATGTTGTAAGTGCAGCACAAGTTGTGTGTTTGCTCAAAAATCCCCCTCCCTACTCTCTATTGCTCTCTCAAGCAATTGTCTCTGAAAGAACTTTTGTCTTTCAAACTGAGACATCTTACAACTGGTTAATGATCCATAGAGGTTTAGCCAGAATAATGGTAAAGCGCAAATCCCTTTTCTGTGCGACCTCTTCTAAAGATGGGGATGTACACTCTTGGAAGACACATTCTTCAAAACCGCCTCTGCATTTAGATGCATTCAGTGAAATTCTCTCATCTCCTCTTTCTCTCCTCCTTCTGTCTGTTTTTCTTTTCTTTTTTTTTTTTTTTTACTCACAGCTTCTCTGCGCTGCACCATGCTGCTCTGACCGGCACCACTGAGCTGCTGTCACTGCTGTTGGACTCCCAAGCCACAGTGGACATCAAGGACATCAACGGTATAAAAGCGACATAACAACCTCACCGGCCAACAAGTCACCGATTTTAGAGAGACATCCGTTTAAATACATAAAGTTCAGTTTCTCAAAGTCAGAGGGGGATTAAACTGAGCCTGAAACTTCTTCATCAGCTCTGAGGCTCTGCTGAAAGTATGTTTAACTGAAATGGAAAAAAAAAAGAAAAATCTTATTCGCTTTGAAGTTTGCGTCCCACAAAGTCACAGCAGATCCACGGTAAGTATTCTCTCACTTCCAAGAAGAAGCGATACAGTAGAATTTAGAGCTGCAGCCCCGAAGCATGTAAGGCTCATGAGAATGAGCGTGTCGCCTCTCAGGTCAGCCATATATTCCTGAAGAACTCTGTGAAATGTTGAATTTAACTTCCAGCGCTTGCAGTGTTGGGCGTCCTGAATGCAATTGATATTCAATACATGGAAGCCCGTCTGTGATCAAAAGTGAGGCCTTACCACAAAGAGTTATGGGTGATTACAGGTTGAGACTCTGTTCCAAAGATTGCTTAATTTGTACATTGTGATGTTCAAATCCTCTATTTATGGCATGTTTTCATGAATAGAATGGCCAGGCATTTATTGCATTTCCAACATCTTCGAAGCTGGAGCCATGTACTGTGATCAGAATTCGTACTACACTTGCAAAGAAACGGACGCCGTTTCCTCTGAATCTAAAGAGAAAAAGGATCATCCAGACGATCAAGAAGCAGATACTGTCATTTGTATGGGTTTCTCTGTGTGACCTTGATAAAACTCATTTCCACTTCAGTGGAAGTTGATGCAAAAAGAGAAGAATATAGAGCAACGTGTTCTACCTTAGAGATTTCATATTTTGCAGAAGGAGCCGTACATTTCTCCCAAACGACTGTGTCCTTCTTGATGTAAAGTATAAGAATGATTTCTGAGTATAACTGCTTTTAAAACCAGAAGTGGATTCATCTAAACAAATAAAATGGTGCTAAAAACATAAAATACCTTCGTTTTTCTTATTTTCCACTTACCACATTAGAATTTTTAAATTTTGTGGAAAAAAAAACATTTTTGTAAATGATACTAGTCGCTTTCTCCAACTTAGCTAACCGCTGTCGTCTACAGGCATGCGTCCGCTCCACTATGCGGCGTGGCAGGGAAAATCCGACTCTGTTTTACTGCTGCTGAGAGGAGCGGCTTCAGTCAACGCTCCTTCCCATGACGGACAGATACCCTTACATCTCTCTGCGCAGTACGGACACTACGAGGTGGTGAGTTCAAAAGACATGCACACACACACACACACACGCACACGCACACACACGCAGGTTCAAGGCATTGCCAGTCATCCCATTTCGCTGAAACTTAAACCCATTGTGTGTTCGGCTGGTATTGTTCAACAACAATACTAGTAACTCCATTGTTGCACACAATGACTACACACATTTCTTTCTTTCAGTGACATATGTTTTCCTCCTACAACACACACACACAGATACACAACGTCATCTTCCTAACCCTTATTGTATTGACTTCTGTTCATCTCTATACCAAAGTTGTCGACTTTTCTTAAATTTTTGATTCTTGTTTTTTTTTTTTTTTCATCGTACTTTTTTCATTATTTTTTTCAGTTTTATTAACACTCAGCATATTCATCTATTTCCTGTTGGGTTATTCTAGTTTCTAAACTATAAGGCCTTGGTCACCAACCTGGATATGCCGCACTTTTCCAGACAAAACACCAAATATGACAAATATGATTACAGACCCTTTGTAAAACTTTAGGCAATACTTTTAAGTATTCTGTCCCTAAAATATTTTTCATAATCCTTTTTAACCTTATTCTTCTAAATTTTAGTATCTTTTATCTCCATTTCTATCTAATTTCCTACTTTCTGATTAAACGGATTGGTAATTTACTTGTAATGCTCTGCAGATTTTTACATCTTTATTAGGTCAAATCTTGATTTTTTCTATTTGTTCAGTTTTTTTTTTTATCCTTACCCTTATTGGTCATCTTTAATTTTTCAGCTTTTTACATTTCTTTTTTGTGGCACCTTTGGATCACATCCCAACAAGACCTTTCAAACAACCAAATAAAATGATTTTCTGCTTTCCATTCTGCTAAAATTAATAGAGCTACAGTGCAGTACCAGGACCCATCAAAAACTTGATTCACATATTAGCTCTAATACTGGTCCCTTACCTAAAATTAATGTTCCATCTTTATTAGGACCAGGTGTTGGTTCTCCTGAGGAATAGTCCAATGAAGGCAGGTGATTATACCAGAAAGGTTCAAAGAGGCAACTCAGACCATATGTGCAAACACTCGTCCACCTGTAACTCGACCCCGTTTGAGATACGACCTCGTTAGGAGAGCAGCATTTCCCACAAAGCTGACAATCCATCTCAGGATCCACACAGCAGCTATCATATATTCCTCCCCTCTTGGTGGAAGGCGAAGAGGGGACCATGTAGAGGACGGCTGGTGTGAGTGCTGGTGTATTATACTTGAGGCGCTATACTGCTCACAGCGTGTTGCACTCTCTCCCTTTTGCTCTCAGTCTGAGATGCTGCTGCAGCACCAGTCTAATCCCTGCCTCATGAACAAGGCGAAGAAGACTCCTCTGGATTTGGCCTGCGAGTTTGGCCGACTCAAGGTACCGGACTATTTGTGTCGTTTTCCTTATCTGGCACGGGCGACCATTTTGGTTATTGGATTAAAACAGATCACTTCACTTGGTGATAATGTCACAGATTGACATCAAGTTGGTTCCCATCCCAGTTCTATTGGAAATACAATTGTAGCAATTTTCATCCTTACAAAGGGCTACAATTCCTGACGTCGTATGAAGAGATTTAGACTCTTAATCCAGTTATCTGCTTGTGAAAACACTTTTTTCTGCTTATGTATGAATGAGGGCGCCTTATGTCTTACATGAACCAGAGGTTAGAATGGAGTGACCCTTGTCAGCTAAGCCTGTTTGAGTGAAAGGGCCTAAGTGGCTCTTTTGGACATTGTAATGTTCAGAAAGTTGCAATTTGGGGCATAATTTACTGTTTCTCTGCCACATCCACCAGATAAACCAGCCGTGAGATGTTTTGCTTGCACTAAAAGTCAAAATTAGACACACTTTTTATGCCTGTTTAATGCTCTCTCAACTAGTTTAAGTTTGCAGTTAAGCTGTGAAAGAAAAGAGGGCTTTGGGCTGTTTTTATCACATACATACCGTCTTATGACAGCTGCTGGGCAGTGGATAAGCCCCAGTGTGCAAGTTAATCTCTTTCAATGTAAGTTGTCATTTACAGCGATGTACACAGGGATGCATGGTTTTTTCGTATATACATCATTTATGCATCCCTTATGTTATAATTCCTTTCCTAAATCTGCCGGTAGGAACGTCATATTCGGACTGATTTCTCTTTAGGTGGCTCAGCTGCTGCTCAGCAGCAACATGGTGTCAGCGCTCTTAGAAGGAGAGAGAGGGAACGACAGTCTGGATTCCCCCTCCACCACTCCCCTCCACCTGGCAGCCAGGAACGGACACAAAGACGTAATCAAGTGAGAAAACCACATTTTCTGTAGCAGCTTGGTCCTTGGCAGAGTCGAGGGGGCTGGTGTCTTTCCCTTGGTGGTCTTTAGGCAAGAGGCAGGGTACACCCTTCAATTTAAAGTGGTCAATTTAAACCAACCCACCAGTGAACCAATATGCCTGCACCATTGTGTGGCCCATAACTCAGGGATGTTCTCTGCTTTATGTTTCTGCTTGGGTCATAAATATATGGACCCGGCAAGGCTTGAAAGGAGGGAAAAGACAACTTTAGGGTGCATTCGCACACACCAACCCTGTTTAGTCCACTTTAATCTAACTGTTTAGTCCGTTTGTCAAGAAAGTCTCTTTCAACAAGCCTTATATGTTCAGTATGTTTTTATTTGCACTTTCGTGACCATAGCATTTAACATGCCAGTTTGCGTCTCATTCATTTTTTGGATAAGAGGAAAAATGTCTTCAAGCAACAAGAGAAAAAAAATCAGGTTCTTTCAAATGAAGCACTTAGGACTGGAATGCCCTGGTTTACTGAAAATACACCCCGGTTTATTAATTTTTGCACTCCAACAAGATTGAGCAAGCATTTGCCGGAATGACAGAGTTACTTTTTATTGTACCTTGTAAAGCAGTGAGAATGTTTGTGCAATGAGGGTTAGGGGTGTTTGCTTGTGTAGTGGTTGATGCCCTCATCTGTTTTAGATTCTTCCCCAGATCTAATGTACAATGTAAATCAGTGATTTCTGACATTAATTGCGGTTAACGTTCAGATTATTGGGCTGCACACAGTTTGATTTAGGATCCTTCAAATCTTGTTACTGCATGGTACACTGTGGGGAGTGAACGTCTCCATGAGTTATGACTATTTTTATCTAGACTCTATGAAAAGCCAACTGTAAAGTGCAATCCTTCAACCTTGAAGTGCGTAAGCAGTGACTGATGCACTTTTTTTTTCTGCATTCTCTTATCAATTCACTGTTTCTGCATTGACTAAGCATTCCGTTTTCGAAAGCAGGGTGCCAGCCTTAAACAATATACAAGCCAGGAGTCTATTTTGCTGTTTAAAATTGCCTCCACTAATTTATGAGAAACAAGATTGTTTTTTTTTGGGAGCAAATTCCAACTCTAGTTTGTGCTTGGGGTCAGTGGATCCTGGGGTGCCGCAGACAGTGGGGTAAGAGCAGGCCATGGATCACAGAGTTCAGTCTTGACCTACTCCACATTCTGGTTGGTGTGCGGCTTGGGGTGTCCTCTTACTTTTGATGAGGGGTTTGCCTCATGGGAAACCCCCCATCAGAAGTAACCGAGGTGGTTGACAGGAGGTACAGGTGGGGTAGGATAGGGTTTAAGTTTAGGAGGAGTAGAGAGATTTGGGAAGCCTTTTCAGCCCCCTTTGTTACCCTGAAATGAATTGACTGCATGCAAAAACATGAACGAGTTTAACAGTAAATAAAGATTTGGATCATTGTAAATCCTCTGCAGTCTGATGTCACCTCATACCAAATCTAAAGCTGCACACCCTCATGTTCTGTTTTTCGAAGCTGACTTTACAATTTCTTTTTTAAACTTATGCTTGTTTGTGTGTAAATATGTAGAATATGTATTCAGTTTGCCAAGTAACCCCACCCTGTCTGTTAGACATTCTGCTGATGGCTCTCATCCTTCCTAAATAAGCAAATGTTTTTGCAACACCATCTCCACTCCGACTCTCCTGAGAAGGAAAGTTCAGTAGCTGGGAATGCAAACGGAAAATTACCCAGCACATAGGTTGAGAAATCACTTAGTTGAGGACAGATAGGAATTCCTGATCAGGGCTTTGCCACATTGACGGTCTCGTTGTATCACCTAATTGCTGTCAGCTTTCTATATCTGGTTAGAACCTAAGCTGAAAGTGGAACTCCTTTAAAGATCCATTGCGCATAGTGATGTATTTCAAATGTTTATTTCTGTTAGTTTTGATGATTATGGTTTACAACTAATGCAAATTTTTCAGTGAAGATTACTGTATTACAGAAGCTGCCTTGAATGCAGTACATAGTGCTGTATTCACTGCAAAGTTAAGTGGAAGGAACAAGTGTCGTAGAAAAAGATGCACAAGAAAAAAGGGAGGGCCACAGTTTTGTGAAGAAAAACTCACGCATCTTTTCCACAAGTGCAACTTTAACGTACAAATGCATGACCGTATGTATGTAACCGTAAAGATAGTTCAAGGGCTTTAAGCGAGGTAATACATCCGCCAGACAGGCCCAGTCAACAGAACAAGGCATGCAGTTAATATATGATAAAAAGGTTCCAGATTTTGTCAAATTTGTGCCCAGCACCAGATAAGGTCAGTCAGATCTCTATTTTTAATTGGTGGATCGCTTCCTTAATTTAGTCCGTACGAGAAGGTGGAGCTGAAGACTTGCAATAACGAAATCAGCCTCCTGGCCAACAGAGTTAAGAATGCGGCAAAGTCTTTATGAGCCACAGATAGATTAAGCAAAGCTGATGATACCGCAAATAATTCAGAGCATTTGAAACAATTTTTTTCCCAGTTACAGTGGACAGGGTATTATGTTATGTTTTTCAAACAAGCATGGCACAGTATGGTGTCCTGCAGTCTAACATAAAATCCTTTAAGCAAAACTTTAAAACCTGCCTCATCCTCCTTCTGCATCTCACCGGAATACCTACATTTGGACTTGAATGCGATGCTGTAAACACTTGCAGCAGTCGAATGGATGATGTTTGCCTGCAGTCTCACAGTGGCCGTTTCTGATTTCGTTTCCCAGGTTGCTGCTTAAAACCGGCATCGACATCAACAGAGCCACCAAAGCGGGGACCGCTCTGCACGAGGCCGCCCTCTACGGCAAGACGGAAGTAGTGCGGTTGCTGCTCGATGTAATGACTTGTTAGATGTCTCTGTCCACCTAACTTTGTGATTTGAAGAGGTAGACCGTTTGTTGCTCGGGAATAAAGTGGGTCTGACTTTGTTTGTGCGCAGGCAGGGATCAACGTGAACCTGCGCAACACGTACAACCAGACAGCTCTGGATATCGTCAACCAGTTCACCACTTCCACAGCCAGCAGAGACATCAAGCAGCTGCTTAGAGGTTTGTTTCTGCAAGGTCAACCTCCTGAGATGTCGCGCAGGGGGAATCACTGTAGTTCTGGTCCTTGCAGAAGCATCCAGTTCTCTCCAAGTCAGAGCAGTGAAGGACTACTGGAATCTCCACGACCCCACTGCGCTCAACCTGCGTGCTGGAGATCTTATTATGGTAACTTTTTTTTGCGTGTCTTCCTAATTTAACTCACTTTATTGAATTTAACAGCTTGACATGCATCAATCATTAAGATAATAAAAACACAAAACAGATAACAGAGAAAAAGCACTACAGGCTGATTTATCCCAAAACCCTACCCAACCCACCCGTCCCCTTTCTAGGTCTAGGCACAAGACAGACAGCTAACAGAGATACAGTCTCTGCAACAACTTCTAACAACACGACATACACACACACCCATCCATCCACACAAATTTCAAAGAAGGCAGAAAAAAAAAACATATCTATATATACCTACACACATACATACAAGGCCTGTAGATGATTTAATTTCTGTCTGTATCAGGGAGCAAAGTCATGGTACCCACTAAAGATAGGAAAGGTCTCCAAGTCTCCATGAATTTGCTTTTGCGTGTCTTCCTGTTGTGAAAACTGTCCCCGCGTAGCCGTCGCCTTGCAGCAATTTGCTTTCCCACGCCGGGTTAAAGCCATAGCATGTTATTACATCATATTTGGGATACTTGCTGTGTTTTTATGACCACCAGGGTGGGGCCAAAGTTGAATTTAAAAATAATTCTGTTGACTTTTTAACTTCCTCATCCCTCAGTATTAGACTTTAGGTTCATCACAGCTCAAACTACCTACATACGAGTGGTAGCAGAAAGTCATGGCTAAAAGTTTAGACAGTGATAAAAACGGTTAGGCTTCCAGTTTTTTGTAGACTTGTTTTTTCATTATTGTGCCTTGTGATCACATACATATTCATCCATTTGAAAGAGTTTTTATTTTCTTGAAAAGGGCAATGGTTACCTCCAATGCCTCCAAAGCAGCTGGAGAAACAAGCCAACAAAGCATGCAGCTGTCATCACTTTTTCCAAACCCATACCTGTTAGGAATATTGCAGCTGAAGGATCTTTTTTTTTTTTTTTTTTTGAGTAATCAGAAAGTATGATGTTTCAGGGGGAACCAAGACCATATTTTCCTCAAGAATGTCCCTACAGAATAACAGTGTTACCATAACTACAGAGCTTTGTTAGCATCAACATAAAGTTGAAGACAAGAGGAGCAGCACACAAATCACTTATGTCCAAGGAGAAAAATTTTTTGAATTTTGCAGGAAGTACAAAGACGTAAGTTTCCTTCCGAAATGTTCCTTATCACTCTTTGTGAAAACAAACAAGAATGAGCCGTATCACAAGTTCTGACTTGTTTTTATAGGGAAGCGTTTTGATTCAATCTATGTGTCAGTGAGAGATCTGGAAAAATGTACATAGAAAAGCAAACGAGTGGCAAGAGGTTTGGCTGGACCTCTTCGGCGAAGTATGTCAAAATCCTCCGTATGTAAATCAAGTCAACAAAATATCCACAAAAACACTAAAAAAATTTATTTGTTGTATCTCTGTCTTTTCTTAAAAAAAAATAAAAAAAACGTGAAGTTAGTTTTTTTTTTTATTTTTTTTTTTAAACAGCTGGAGAAAAAAGCCAACAAACTGGAATCAATTTTGAGCACTAAAGAAGAAAAAAATGAGTCATCATCAGTCAACTTCCATAAGTTGAGATCCAACATTATGGAAAATAATGGACGACAATGTAATAAATAGGACAGGAAAGTCATGGAATGTGTTTAATTGTTCTTAAGTCTACAAGAGAAACACAAAAGAACTCAAATTGTTGAAGCCACATAACAGTCTTTGTGCCTCTGCTAAAACCTCCATGCTCGTCTGTAGTCAGGAGAAACTAGTGCCTGACAAATCAGAGTCCAGTAATTACAAAAGCAGCATTTTAAATAGTAACAGCAAGTTATCTATGAACTTTCCTTTCTAACTCTGGACAATTCTAGACATGGTGTACCTTTTCTCCTGCTGCTCTGCTCTGTGTTCTTGTAATCGGGGGTTGGAGGCCCGTGTTAGAACAGTTGTGTTGTTGGGATTTGTGTGGGATGTTTTGGGATAATTAAGTGAACTTTGAACAGGAGGCCACAGCAGAAAGATGGGCTCAAACATGTCTAATTACCAGCTTATTTCCCCCCCAACACCTCCTACCGGGCCCCCACCTATATACAAAGACACTCACACACTCTCAACTCATGCACATGTGTGTTTATCTGTTCTCGTTCTACGTATTTCGATACGCTACTCCCCCAGTCGTGTTTGAACTCGACTGCAGCCGCGGACTGCCATGTAGGTTTGTTTTTGTGCCTTCCAGGTATGTTGTTGTCACTCTTGATGAATAGATTGCGTTTTTGCAGCTGACTGGCTTTCCCTTATTATCGCCTTAAGTGCTTTAGTGGAAGAGTCACATGTTAATTCGAGCTGATGCGGTGCTGGCAGAGAATTGGATTTCTTTGCCGCTTTAATCAATCAAGATGGGACAGTTTGGCTCGTTCTTCCGTAATTTCTTTGTGAGCTGTTGTGCGACTAATGGCTGTTCTCAGAGACAGACTTGTCTTCTAACAGAAGCGTGCTGTCATTTGTTGCCGCCAGGTCCTGGAGCAGCACTCAGACGGCCGCTGGAAAGGCCACATCCATGACAGCCAGCGGGGGACCGACAGGGTGGGCTTCTTCCCGCCTTCAGTGGTGGAGGTCCTCAGCAGGAGAGCAGGTAGACAAACATGTAGTGTGTACATGAATAAAGGTTTTGTAGATGTAAACCCATAAAGGTTGAATTCAACAGCTTCAGCGCACCGCAAAAGTATTCGTACGACATAACATCTGTCGTGAAGATGAAGTTTTCATGAATGTTTACGACTGTTGTCATGGAGTGTCATTCGGTAAATAATGACACTTTTAATGCAAAGTTTCATTAAAACTTGTATTAAAAGTCCATTATAATTGTCAATTTTGCATTTAAAGTGTCATTATTTACCCAATGACACTTCATGACAACAGTCTTAAATATTCATGACAGTTCACATTTATGACTGTGTCATGTCAGTCTTATGCACATCCCCTCATATAAAGTGTTACATATTCTTTTCCCCCTTTACCTTTATTTTCTTAAAAAGAAATTCTAACTGACAGAAAATATTTTCAAAAACTTGCTTTTATTTCAGTCATACCTTCTGGCTCTTGGTCTGAATACAAAGTCCAAATAAATACAACGCTTGAAAAACATCATGGTAGACCCTCAGCGGACAGATGTCACTCTCAACTGTGGAAACCCCAGGAGTGCATTGGTGAAAAATAAAATCCAGATATCCCGAAAATTAACACTTCATAAACAAAAAATTCAATTAATCGATAAAATCGCCTTAATTTGCATTCGACTCCCTTTAAAGTCTAATGAAGCCAGTTGCATTCAGAAGTAACCTAATTAATAACCAGAGTTCACTTGTGTAATTCAATGTCAGTACAACTCTGGCAATTCCGTGAAGGTCTCAACACCAAATATGTTTCCTTGACATGAACTCTGGAAAATTTTTGAAAAATCTCTGAGTCAGACGACTTGTGGCAGCAAGGTAGTCCATCTATAAGTCCTTAAGTCATGTATATGACAAATACCATTTGAGGTTTCATCCCGCTTGTAAATCAGCTCATTTGATCTAAGTGAGTGAAAGCTGTGCTTGTTTTGCTGCCGTGCAGCCACCGACATTCATAGGTTGAGAGGTCGAGCGACCGCAACAGGCGCAGACGCACAGTTGCATATGCACGAGCCGAAGCTTTCCGACTCACGCCGACACGCATTGATAGGATTACTGCTTGCCAGACTGCAAAGTGTCAGCTCAGTGCTAAAGCCCCCCGCAGTCTCTGCTTGGAGATGGTGTGCAGTCGTTGTGCATACATCGCTCACGAGTGAGGAGGGGAAGACATGAAAGTTCGACTCAGAAAAAGTCTTACAGGCACTTTGCATTTAGAGCAAACTCAGCTGAGTGTGTGAGTCCTGTGATGTTGGCGGTATCAGCACGAAAAGAGTCAGCGAGCTCTGTCTCTTTCTGTGCAACTTGTGATCTTACATTCCTATTCAGCGGCTTGTTATGTAACCCCAGAGAGGATTTGTCCTGGTTTATGCTGTTGCATATACATGAGGAAATATTCAAGCTCCAAACCTTTTCCCCCACGCACGCATTTCGTTCAGACCCGACCCCTGCGCGGAACGTATTTTTTGCATGTCCACCTCAACCTGCACGTGTCTCCCCTATTCCTAGGGGGCGCTCTCTCCCGCCAAGGCTCAATGCCATCCCAGAGATCGCATCCTGCATCCAGACCTCCTCCCTCAGGCCCCACCCCTCAGACTGACGACTCATACATCCTTGGCTATGATCCCACAGGTACACACACATTGAATGAGGGAGAATAATCAATAAACCACAAAAAGGGGTCAGTATGTTGCGTTTGCTGCTATTACACTGCCATATAATATAATAATCTACCCTCATGAAATTAATAGATATGTAGAATTAAATGGGTATTAAGTCTATTTGTTGGCCTTTAGTGTAGACAAAATTAAGTGTGGTGCAGTGTACTTTTTTGGTAATAATATATCTATATTTTATAACATCTGACTGCCATAAGAAATAAACAGATACAAAATGATGGCATGAAATACAAACTCCTGGTGACCAGGAGAAATAACAAAATAGGAGTTTGAGGTAAACTATAAGGTTACTAAAGGTTGTTAACAATAACCTTTTGTGACATATTTTTGAATTTAGTTACATATACAAAAGTTGCTCAGCATATTGAATAATTCCTTTCTTTCTGTTGGATTCAGATGTACTGTTTTTTTAATCAAGGAACGGTTGCTTTTATGCTTTTTCTTTGTTTTATAAAAATTCATTCTGTTAAAATAATGAAACTCAATGTAAAGTTTTATTGTACACATAAGATATTTCAAGCTTTCAAACTTAAAATACAGTTTTTTATATCAGACCAATACACAAAACAGATTTTTATTACAGACATCTCAGCATGTTGAAAAGCACATCCGTGGACTGTATATTATATATAGTCAATGAAAGGGTTTCCCCCAGAGTTTTATAAGCCTGGCGGGCCACCAGGCTTAACTTATGCCCCCACTGGGCTAAGAATTGTTTGTTTATTTATTATAGGGGTTTTTTTATACACCGGTTTTTGTAACAATTGCTGATTTTTACTGGTCTACATGTTCAGAACTTCAGCAAATAAAGTGACAAGTCACAAATAAAGGATCAACAAATTTTGGACACTTTAATTAGGATGAAATGCGTGAAACAATAGTTTTTTGTTTGCCTTTTTAAGACTTTACAGTTGGTGTTAAGGTATTGCTAATAATATCTGCCATTAATACATAACTATCTATTCATATTTTCAAATTTCCTGCCAACTAACAAATTCTTAAGTCAAAAACATGGCAGGCTGCACAATGACTGCCCTGGCGCTCATACCACCAGGCTTAGCAAGTTTTCTGTGGGAAACCCTGGATTACTGTACTTACACTGTTGGTGCTCCATACACATGATTTACTGGTTAAGTAACTGACTTCCATGTCCTGGATACATCAGAGGTTGGTGGCATTTAACGCTGTGACTCCAGCTGCAGTCCACACACTCCAGACTCTCCTAACTCTTCAGTTCACTTTGCTTCCTAGACCTCTCAAAACTTGTGCATCTTTTTTGCATCACACTGTTTCCTTACACACAACTTTCCATTATTATGTGTAAGTGCAGACCTCTGATGACAACCAGCTTCTTTAGCAATTAACTATTGAGACTTTCCCAAGTTGTGGCAGATCTCAGTGTCCCCCACGGGGGACTTACACGCATGGGAGAGCTCCGAGATTTAGTGGCTGAATTTTTCCTAGGGTAGTTCATTACATCTTCATAACACAACAAATCAACTTTTATTGATCTGATGTAATGTTGCAATCCGCAGTGAAACTGAATTTGAGGTTTTATGAGCCGCATTCCACAATCATCAAATGAAACTTTTTAAACTTGAATGCTGGAACAAAATATGTTCAAATATGAACTTACAAGTATGGTACTGTAAGCTCCATGCAGGTCAGTTTTCTCTCATTGCATAAAGTAAATCATATATTTAAAGACTACTTTTGAGTTGGTTGTGAGTAGATACAGGAATAACCAGGACAACAAAAAGAAACCAAAACAAAAACAAACCAGATAAAGACATGTGATGGGAAGAAGCTGGACTTGAACCTACAACCCTTCAACTGCAAGACAACTACTCTACCCAGTACCCACTGATCCACGGTAGCCCTATAAAATATCAGATCTGAAAAAAACATCCAAACCCTCTTTATTTTAAAACTTTTTCTTGTTCTTATGACAGAAGCTGTTTTACATGTCTCTGTCCACCGTTCTCCAGTCCCACTCCCCTCCCTAACTCGGCCCTCCTGGTGACCAGTGGCAACTCCATAGGTCCAGCTTTACCCCTGCAAGATGCAGGAAGTGTACGTAGCGTGAGTCTAAAGTGTGTGTGTTTGTTAGGTGCTTCACCGGCCAGTCAGTTCTCAGCCCCAGCAACCCCCCCTCAGGACATTTGGGTCCTAAGGAGCTCTCCCACTGGTAAGAGTGTGTGGCCCCCAAAACACCTGTCAACACATTCCCATCTAATGCCTCAAACTACCCAACCTCCTAACCCGGTGTGAACCTTCAGACATCCAGTCCAACCATTTAACCAGACTTCTGTACCAGCTTACTTCTGTGTGTAGCACTTTCAATCCCAACGTCCTGGCCTTACACTAACCATCCTGCAAATCCCTGGCTCCCGTCTGTCCCAGTAATCATCTAACCGCGACCAGAATTGTCTTGCAGGAGAACATAATGGTAAGTGGTCAGCAGGTGTTGTGTCTGATTTGTTTGCCTGGCCCTTTATTGATTCATTGCTATTTAACTAATACTTAAAAAATAATCTGGATTCTGGGATTAATAAGACCAGTTGCTATAATTCCGTCTCCCATTGAAGGTCAATACATAGTAGGAATGGTTTGCATCTTGACTTGCCAAATCACTGTGTGTAGGTATCTACAGTGTAAAACCGTGTTTCCCTCGCAATGATCTTATAGTATATGTTTAAAATCTCTAATAATTCTCTAACTTTGAAGTGTGTTTAGGGTTTTAGGTCCGAGTACATACGGTTCCTATGTCTACTGAACCTCATATTTGTTCATTATGGGCATGAATGTCAAATTTATTTTGAATTTCTTAAGATTTTGAAACTTTCTGCTTCAACTTTAATAATTTTTACAATAGAAATTAGACTAAATTGATCTCACTTAACACATTGCATCTAGACCACTCACTTTCAGTAGACACCATCAGGGTTTTGACTGAACCCTAATTCTTGCTAGTTGGTTTTTGGCACATGTTTTTCAGTAGTCAGCAAATTTGAGCACAAAAAAAAAAAAATCATTGCAGTTCAACTGGGTGTTGGAAGGCCATTCTACAGGCTCAACATGTCCTAACCTAAAACTTATGCTTCCTTTATTCATTCCAAAACATGCTTTGATATACATTTGAGATCATTGAGGTGAAGTTACTGAATTTGGAGGCAGACTTATCTGTTTTCCTTCGTTCATCCATCGTCACCAGTACCAGTGGGCATGAAATGGCGCTACAGCATGGTGGCACTGCCACTATGTTTGACAGCTGGTGTTCTTAAGTTTAAGAGCTTCACCTTGACTCCTCCGTTTGCGCTTCTTGTTCAACAGGGTCAAACGGTTCATTCTGCAGCTGTCCAGCTGGGTCACTGCAAAATTCAGTCAAGTTTAAGGTGCTGACTTTGGGGCAGGGACTTATTTTATGGTTACCATGAGGACGTGGAGAATACACCTGTGTTTGAACAGTTTGCAGCTCATTGCAGGCTTTCGGTTTCTGGATTATTCCTAAACATCTCAGATGATTTGTCATCTTCCTAACTTTGGAACATCTGAATAACTTGGACTAACATATAATTGTTTAACCTCATGACCTTGGGATATGTCGGTGTTTAAAAATGAGTCCAGAAATCTCGCAGCTCATGTAGGTCTGTAATCTTTCTTCTTCAGATTTCATGGCTCCCCTTGGATCTTCATGTTTTTCTGACTATTGGTCATTCTAGTAAATGCTGTTAAAGAAGTCCTATATACTACCAAAGAGAGACAACCAGCTGCAGTCACAATCTCTTGCCAAGTTGAAATACATCTAGAACCTTCAGTGCCTCTTATGTAAATATCTAGATGAATTTTTATGCAAATGTTAGAACCTATTAGGGCTGTTGTAAACAAATATTTTAATAATCGAGTAATCTATTGATTATTCTTACGATTAATGGGGTAATCAGATTTGGTAAATCTAACATAACAGCAGTGTTACTATCGCATATCAACATCAGTCCAATTTTTCACATTTGAGCTTCTCTAACAGTTACTTTTCTGTAGTTTAGAAAACCTGTAACAATAATAGCTCACTTTGTTAACTTGAAGAAAAGTTATACAAAAATCTGAAATTAATTCAACGTAATAATAATAGCCTGCTCCATTTGTGAGCAGGCTATTATGAAAAAATGTCTGTACTCCAGCTTTCTGTTTCTGTATTTATCTTCAGTCAGTTTAATAGAGGAACTCTCATATTGCACAGTCATTTATAGCGTTTGTGTTCATGTAAGTGATGGGATTTTACTATGAGGGGCCTTTTAGGACAAAAACACAGTTTTCTCTCTCGCACACACTTCTAAAAACTCACACACACACATACACAAAATATTAAAATTGCACATATATACTATTAAAATGTCACACACAATTTTATTTCTCACACGCATACATAAAAGACTAAGATTGCACATATAAACTAATAAAATATAGGCTCACCTTTAGTATGTGTGAGAGTGATGTCACGGAAGAGGCGGGGCATCATTTGGCGATCAGATCGCGCATGCGTTGATACAATGACGTCAGCTTCGAGCTGTATACTGGAGCTTCACGGTATAAGCGGCGTTTAGCTCAAGGCTAATCCGATTTATGAACGTAGCTTATAATTTCGGCCAGTCGTTCTCTCCTGCTCCATCCTCAAGCGCTCGGAGGTTAATTTAGGGCTTATTCTGGCGTTAGAGCTGGAGTCAGCGGCCTTAGAACCAGCGTTAGAGCCGGCTCTAACGCCTTACTCCGGCGTTAGCTCTGGCTTTAGCTCCGGCGTTAGCTCCGCTTCCTCCTCAAGCGCTCGGAGGTTCACTCATGGCTCTGTCGCCAGTGTTACCGGCATTTATCTCAAGGTTGATCCGATTTATGAACGCTAATTTCGGCCAGCCGTTCTTTACTGCTCCCTCCTCGGAGGTTCACTTAGGCCTTATTCCGGTTCTAAGGCCGTTTACTCCGGATCTAACGCCGGTGCTAAGGCCGCTAACTCCGGCTCTAACGCCGGTTATAACGCCAGTTCTAAGGCCGCTTACTCCAGCTCTAACCCGGAGTAAGCCCTAAGTGAACCACCGAACGCTTGAGGAGGGAGTGGTAGAGAACGGCTGGCCGAAATTAGCGTTCATAAATCGGATTAGCCTTGAGCTAA
>CAEGAE010040053.1:0-13405 GCA_903067095.1 Girardinus metallicus
CACCCGGAACGTAGCTGGAGATGGGCACCAGCAACCCTCCCGACCCCATTAAGGGACAAGGGTGAACAGAAAATGGATGGAGTTTCAAAATACCATTAATAATTTCAAAGTATATTCCATTTCTTCCACCTACTTCATATGTTGTCAGGGTTAATAAGGTCATCTTTTCACATATAGGGATTTGTATTCTTCCTAATAAAATTACAATTTAATTTATTAATAGCCTTAGTGATCTTGGTCGATGCAGAAAGAAAACAAGCCATGAAGACAAATCTGGAGAGACTCTAATATCCTAACAAAAATTGAACTGTCTGTCTGTCTGTACCTATTTAGAATCAACTTACATTTGTCATCTGTTCCAAGTATTCTTCTTTGTTATCACCACACAAGTATTTTAGTTGATGATCTTCAAGGAAAACAGCTCACATTTATTTAAGTTTAGTTGATATCCAGAGTTTGAAGAGCTAAAGGGATTCGATCGACTTTTCAAGAGAAGGATCGTGTCTGTTATTACTGGCTTGCTTATTACATCAATTCCAGCCATTCCACTGTTTTCAATTAGAATGGACAGCATCTCTTCAAAACCATTACAAATAACTATGGTGGACTTCTACAACATTGACAGATTCTTTTATGAATGTTTAATCTGATACCTGTTCCATGATTTAGGTCTACAGAGCTGTTTATGTCTGCATATAGCATCTTAGTAAAATTTCTGAATGTTTTTGCAAATCCAAAGTGAGTATGTATGTATATCTAACAAAACTGCAGCTCTAGAGTTTTGCATTGTGCTGTGGATAACGATGCATATGGGTGTGAGCTGTTTATTTTATATGGATCATTTGGTTATAAAGCATAGATACAGTGAACTCAAGTTGCAAATCTTGTCCGTAGTTTCAACTCAAACATTTTCTTGGAGCCTGCAGCTGCAACATGTTTTGCATACCAAAAGACAAATAGTCAAAAAGCACACAGAAGGGTTGTCGTTTTCCCAGACTGCTCTGAGAAAGCTGCCGTTTTCTTCTGCAGTCCACAGTGTCGACTCACAATGGAGAGGATCTTGCTAGTCTTGTTTCTTTCAGGTCAGATATTTTTATGTACATTTCTATTAAACATAAACATTAACTATTTTCAAAATTTTAAAATGCCTACTGTTTTGCAGCCTGCCTTGTCCTCTCTAGCAGCCTTCCCCGTCAGTACCACTTTGTTGATCTATCTCTGAATTGGACTGAAGCTCAGGCCTACTGCAGACAGACGCATACCGACATCGTCACTATCCAGGACTCTGAAGAACTGGCCCGGCTCATGGACACACTTTCATCTGCTGGGCACAGGTCTGACGCCTGGATTGGTCTCTACAGTGTAATCCGCTGGAGGTGGTCTGATGGCTTCACAGGGGCCGGTGCTGATTACAGAAATTGGGAAATGATTTTTAATGAGCCAAATTTTATTGGAGCCAGTCAGTTCTGTGTGACTGTTGGCAGCGCTGGATTGTGGTGGGATGCTGACTGTACGACGAATTCCTCAGTTCTCTGTTACAATGGTAATCACATCTAGCAGGATATTTCAAAAGCATTATTCTAAAATAGGATGTCAACAACTTACTGACCTCTGACTTCTTTTAAACGACAGGCACACAGCTGGATCCTGAATATGTTTATGTGAACAAAGAAATGAATTGGTTCAATGCCCAGATGTACTGCAGGGAGAACTTCGTAGATCTGGCTACAGTAAGCAGTGTTCTACAGAATCAGATGATCGAGAAATTGGTGCCTTTTGGAGTCTACTCGTGGATTGGCCTCTCTAGATATCCAGACATTTTCTGGTCTGATGGCAGCAGCGTCTCGTTCAGCAACTGGCATAATGCCTACAATCCAATTGACTCAATGACTATTATCTGTGGCATAACATCTGTATACAATAACGGAAAATGGAGGTTTTTGCCCTGTGAAACAAAATTACCTGTTGTCTGCTACCACGACCCCATAGGTAAGTGTTTCAATAATGAGATTTTTAGACTGATTTTCATTTTTACTTATTGCTCTAAAACAATCACAAAAACTTCATGGTAAGAAAAAATATATATTTTAAATATTAATATTTTGTCACATTGTGCTTTTTAAATATATTTTTATTTTGTAATGTCTTGTCAGCTGATGTGCACTTCCACCGCTAAGTCTAAATTGTGTGCAATGCACACAATTAAATTTGGTGTATTTATACAGTATAACACCAATTAATAACAGTCACCTACGTTGTCTTGTGACGCTTTACACAAAAAGATGCCCTTTCCTCCAAAACTGCAAAAATTCTACATTTATTACAACTATTATTATCACTAAAGAAGGCAGAGGACCACTTAAGTCAAGCATCTGACATAGATAGCAAGAGAGAGGACAAGACTCAGACAGAGACACAGCAGTAGGCAGAATCAATAACGACCAGCGCCAATGCTAAGTTAAGTTAGCGGCGAGCTAACCAAGCTAGCAAGCCCTTTCCATGCCCAGGAAAACCGTCGTGAAACAAAAAGGGTTGCCAAACAGTAAAGCGCACCAACAGAAAGTATATTTTAATCTGCTTATGTGAACAAATAACCCATTAACGTCTCTGAATAAAGAAGTTAGATCAAACTAGCAGATCTACAGAATGCGTTCCAATTTTACCACCTTCTAAAATTAAACAAAACATTAACCATTTATGTGTCAGGTTACAGGCATAAACAGGCTGAATTCATACCTAATTTGCATACAATAAACTGGTGAGTAACTACCAGTCACAACTTTAATCTCTTTTTCATTTCGGACCAGTAACAAAGCAGAGCGTGAAGCTGAGACTGAAGACTGAGGTCTCTGTGAATCTCAACGAGGCTGTTCTGAAAGAGAGCATCCTTAAAAAGGCAAGGCTGGAATTTTTAGGGCTTGATATTTGGTTGTATTAATCATGCTTAGTATTTTTTTTTCTTTCTTTTTTGTAAACAAATGCTTTTTAAAATGTTTGCTATCTACATCTCCTAGCTCCAGGACAGGCTGGAGGAGAATGGAGGGAATGAGATCACCCTGAAGTGGAGAGAGCAGCCTGATGGTGAAGTCTTCAAGAAAGAAGGACAAGCAGTGGAGCCTTTTCTTTAAGATATAAACCCTAGATTTATTGCTTGTTTATTCCTTTAACACAGGAAAATGTTCACTAAATTAGTCATAAAAAAATTAGTTAAAAATGCCAACATCCATTTGTCTACACCAACCATTTGATCCGAGTCATATAAGAAAACATATTGGTAAAATATATTTTATACAGATATAGTGTAAACTACAGCAACAGCATGACAAACTAAAATAAATATAAGTATATGTACAGATGCATTGAAGAGTCTGAAAAAGTGGCAAATTTCTGATATACAGTAAATGTATCTGATATGTGTGGGGATTAGAGTTTTTCTGTGTGTTTTAGGTTCTGTTTCTGTGAGTTCCCTGTGATGTCCTGTCTCTCTCCCCTTGATTGTTTCCCAGGTGTTTCTCGTTCCCTTAATTGCCCTCCTTGTATTTAGGCCCACCTGTTGTCTCTGTCTGGGTTGGATCCTTGTCCAGTGTTGTCAATTGTTGAACCTCTTGGTCGCTGTGTGTCAGCGCAGTTGAACTGTAAAGTCCTGTGTCGGCATCAGCTCCCCTATGCAGTCTTATTTTGAACAGTTGCTACCAATGACTTTAGTATCACTGTGTTGCCTGCTCATTGTGGATTGTTGAGCTGTCTTCATCATTAAAACCATCATCTTCACTTCAACCTGGGTCTACCTGCGTTCTCCCTCAGCACACCTCAACTTCATGACAATATGTACAATATGTGTTTTATGGCTTGAATTTTTTAGGAGCTAATCGTCTCCATTCTTTCATAAGCTTCAAAAGCTGTGATTATAAACAATGAGGCTGACTCTACAGTTTATCATCCATAATGTGGAAGACTTAAACGAGACTATTTTTCAGAACCAGATAAATGAACCTGTATTGACTTAGACTGTGGAAGAGAAGCGGATTAACTGGAGACATGAATGATAAGTGTGACAAATTATTTCTGTTTTATTTGAAAAATGCACTAGTGCTGTGGGTGAAACATAAAAGTGATGGAACATAATCTGTAATATATCCTGTTAGACCTTCATACATAGATGTTGACATATTTTTCTCTGCAGGTGTTCAGTATCAGTTTGTTTAAAACATCTTGTATTCCTATGTTTAGTCTGAATAGGTTGCTGATTTATTTCAATAAAGTAATCATTTGTTCAATTGTAATACTTTTAACTTCATGTTCATGTGTTAAGTTTGGCCTAACAAAAGAGATTTACTTTTATAAGCTACAGCGATAATGTGTTTAAGATGTTAAAACTACAATATGTAACTTTTATTAAAAATATTTTTTGGACATATTTGTTAAAACTGTCACCATGTTGTGACAGAATGAGACAGATAATCTGAAACAAATGGAACTCTTTTGCTTTCTGCCATATGAACTAATACTGTCAGAAGCAACCAGAAGAAGGGACTTTGAGCTGTCAATCATCCCTGCGTATGCACTGCTCACATCTTCCCCTATATACACCTTCTCTCTGCTAAGCTACAGCTGGTTCACCACTGTTGGCCTCCTCAATATGTAGTTATGTTCTCCAGAGTCCTGCTAATGTTCCTACATACCTGCCCAACATTACTTATTGAGTTTATTTGCATCATCATTCCATTTTGCTAATCTTTGTATTTGAAATACGGAAATAAAACTGATGAGATGGCTTTAGAACGGCTGAGAGTACAGCAGACTTCTGTACCCTCGTCCAACAACTCTGATCTCAAAAACATCTTTGCAATTATCCTAATTCTATTTCATGAGCCTTCAAAACAAAACCTAGCTTAATGTCTATTAAAATGTCATCTCCAAATAAAATATTTCAGTTCAGTTTAAAGTCATTGTAAAAGATTTGTGCAATATTTGTGAAATAGTTAAATATGGGGGGAAAAATTTTGATTTGTCACACTCACGTCACCGCTTGTTTCTCTTAAGTTATGCTGTTCTGACCCTAGATGGACAATAATGATATATCTAAAGATAATCCAAATGCTCCAGAGGGACAGAGGTTTTAAAACCACAGAAATGTATAAAGATGTCAATTTAGTAGAACCCAATTAGAGTGGAAGGAAAGCAGGTTTGGGCTGAACTCAAACAGCTTGTGTTTCAGAAAAATGTTCTTCTCATCACAATTGTGTGCAGAATAATTTTTTTAATGCATGGCATTATCTTAGAAAGAGAATTCAAAGGCAAACTTGGATGATGACTTCATTATTAACATTTTCCTACAGTCATTCACCGTGTAACACTTTTTCCTAAAACAGTCATTAGACCTATGAGGGATAAGTGGAATTTACCTAGAAAGGTTTGAGTTTGTTCAGTGAATCTAAAGACAAACGTCATGGATTGTTCCACTTTCTAGAAATGGAATGGGTTAATGAGCAATTAGGAATATTTTTGTTGCTGACTGTTGAGGATGTTGCAGTACTTCTTTACTTTTTGTTTGATAATCCAACTAATTCTGGATAAGATTTCAGAATGTTGAAAAATTTGGTATTATATATTTCTCATAGGTTCTTCCATCTTCTTCACTAAAATACTATACTAAATACTAAAAGGCATCCAGTGCTTTTTTTCACTACAGCACAGTTCTATATTTAATGGAAATACAGCTGCTCATATTTGGTTTAATGAGACTTTTTAACATTTTTTGAGAGTTGTGCCATGAAGAAGATTGCAGCCTCCACCCCTGACCTGTAGGACCTTAACATCTTAACATAGATGACCTCCCTCCCTAATTGCTCCTTCTCTCTGCAGACCTGACCCTGCTTCTCTGAAATGTCCCGGTTCTGATTATGTTGTCCCCAACAAAACCAAAATGTCTGACCCTTGTCCCTCTGACCCCTCCAACACACCCCCACCCCAATTACTCTGTTAGTAGAAAACATAAATGTCCAATTCATTTGTGAACATCATAAAATGCTTTTCAGTTGCTACTGTCCCTGTTATTTTGCATGACCTTCCTCCACTTTTATATTTTGACCTAATTTCAGTGTGATAAAATGAGACAATCAAGTGGGAGACTCTCATCATCACACACCTTTAAAAAATAAAACTTGCAATTTACTTTCTGAAGTGAGTGACAAAAAATATTTAACTTTTTCACAACTTGCTAGACCCAAACAACTTGTTTTTTTTTTTTGTTTTTTTTTAAATCTCTGCATCATGAAGATTGAGTGGTGTCTTATAATAAAGATATTTGCTTAGAAAACAGAGTTCTCCTGGGTTCAATGCTCATATTTGCCTGCTGTCAGCCACCGTGCAACACATTTTCCATAAAACAGTCATTAAGGAAGAAAAGGCCGAAAATGTTCGAAGCACACTGGTGGAATTTACCTGGATGACGTCACGCTTGTTCAGCTTCGGTGAGTCTAAAACAAATACATCATGGAACTGGCAACAATGAGCAATATTTAGTTTAAAAATAAATATTTGGAGACATTTAATAAGCCAAGCTATTACAAGCTAAGTGTTCAGTTTAGAGGCTAAATATACAGTTCAAAATATAGAGTTAGCAAGCTATCTATATATTTAATTTACATAGCATTTAGCTTAAAGCTAAATATTTAGCTAATATGCTAATTCTATGTGGTAGTGGTACCTGTAGTCCACTTGCCTGTGGACTACATGTAGGTGCACTACCAAAATAAAAGCTAGGACCTTTATAAACTCCTTATACTTGTTTTTAATGCTCTAATACGATGCGTAGCACTGGTATTTTGTATACGTATGTGTGTGTGTATATGTGTGTGTGTGTATTTTAGTTTTAGCTATTTAACAATTTGTTGCACAACTGTTGGTGCTACTACGTAAATTTCCCTCTTCAGGATAAATAAATTATTTCTTTATGTTAGCTAAATATTTACCTCAAAGTTAAATATTTATCTCTCATCAAACTAATTCAATGGTTTGAAATGGTGACATTTATAAGTAAATGTATAACATGGTGAAAACATGTATTTTCTCTCATGACAGGATAAGTAACCCAAATTATTGCTGTTCATTTTTGACTAGGCAGCTTTTCAGACGCATCCCGTATGTATCTGGATATGTGGTGTTTGCACAGTTTGGTCAGAGTTGGCAGTTGCTTTGGAAGTCCTCAACATATTGACTTATGTCCTCTAGGAAAAGGTCTAATTTTAAATTCTTTTGAGACCTGTTTAAATTCCATACCAGAATCATCTTTTTCCTTAAGGCCTCACACAACAATTTCAGTCTCACCGTTGTTCTCTGTTTTAACTCTGAAGTTCGGTAAGACCAAATCAGACACCCGAGGTTTAATAAAGACAAACCTTCAGAACTCTTACATAACAATATTCTCAACATGTACAACTGTTCTACGTCTATGTTTTCCTTACTCCTCTCGTTTGATGTGTGACGTCTGTAGCGCATTTAGCTGTTTTGACTTTGTGAAATAGACTCACAAGACTCTTTAATATGCAGTAATTTTAAAGAAGTGGAGCAGTTAGCCACCAGGGGGCAGTAGTCAACCTACATTTCACACAAATCACCCTGCTGGGCTTTACAGAAATCAAATCAATGTCAGTGAACCCTGCTGTGGTTGACTGACTTCTTTTTGTTCTTTAAGGTTTGTGAAGCTCAGCACTGACAACAGAAAAGCAACATCACAGACAATGTGCTTTGCTTTGAGAAAACTTTGAGAAGCCATGGCTCTCCAGGTGCAGCTACATCATTAACAGAGGGTTCATATTTAATTATAGACATTATTGGACTTTTCAGAAATCCCTTCTCCTGAAAAAGCCTGTGGAGACAGAGGACAGCGAATTACCTTGTGCTACTCAATAACACAAACTATAGTTTTACTCTCATACAACTAGAATGGTGTTTTCACATCTCATAGTCCGGTAGACTCTGTTTGATTGGGGACTAAAATTGCTACATCTGTAATATTTTAAGCTGGTGCACTTAGTCAAACAAAACAAACCCTTTGAGCAACTTATTGACCTTCTCACTTGTGGTGGCACTACACCAAGAACCACTGAAGGAAACGACACAAAAACCTCTGAAGAAGACACAACTTCCTGCGTCAGATTTTAGCGGTTGTAGGATTTTGTTTTTTCTTGTGAAAGAGTTGGATTAAAGCTGACCAAATAGGGGCTGGGGCGAAAGCGATATTGATGATAACTGTGGTTGCTTACACATAGGACTTTACTATTACTCATAATACCGATCCTGCAGGTTGTCAATATAGCAGCAAGGTATTCAAAGAAATGTTGGTGGTGTTGGGCAGCACCTGCAGTTGTCTTGACAGCATCTCCGTAACAGCTGCAGAAATAATGACAGCTCACGGTTCAACAGTGAGCTATTGAACCGTGAGCTGTATCAGAAATGGAACTGAACCATTTCTGATACAGTTCCAATAACTGTATCAGAAATGGTTTTCCTATTATCAGTGTCTAAAAGAGTACATGTAGTTGTTTTTGAGATTTAGGTTTTATTGACCTGTTGTTTTTTCAGCACATGGAAATCGCAGTATATTTTCTGACCTTTTGTGACACAGAAAGAGGAAGTAAAAAAGTTTCGTAGCCACACGTCATGACAGTCCATGGTTTTTGTTAACGTCACTGTAAAATGAGGTTAATATGTCATAATTCTGTTGTCCTTAATAAGAGGCAAGTAAGCTGGCCTAAATAACAAAGAGCTAATGTTTTCAGAGCAGGATGATGCTACCCAACTGCATTGTCTTAAATTATGTCTAATTTTTGCAAAATAATTGCAAGATTAAAAATGAATCTTGTTGATGTCATGTGATATTAATATTAGCAATAATTTGTTTATTTTCAACTTAATGGTTTTGGATGGGACTTAGTTGAAATATTTTTTCCTCTACATTTGCTCCATTATGTTTGCGTTGGCTGATTTGTTTCCTGCTCGGGCCAAGGTTTAGAAATGAAATGCAGTTTGACTTCTCTAACAGCCAATCAAATGTAACCCCGTTTTTTATGCTGTTGTCTGCTGTTCTGCTCAAAATGTTTTAGTCCCGAGAAACTCTGACACAATGCAGCTGTGCGCCATTCTCTGTGGAGTCTGTAAGTATGAACCAAGTAATCACTGCTAAAAAAGGAACCTGCAGGGAATTATCTGTAGCTCATCATCTGTCCTCTTGGCACAGTTCATTTGACAGCTGTGATCCATTCAGGACCAGTCAAACAAGACACTGGTGTGAGATCTGCCATCGCCGGGGAAAATGTTCAGCTCCGCTGCTTCTACAGCAGCCAGTCAGCAATGCACTTCTCCTGGTATCGCCAAAAATTAGGAAAACGACCGGAGCTCCTGTCTAACACTTACAAATACGACGAACCATCCAAAGTCTTCAACTGGTTGGAGAAGAACCCCCGTTTCTCTGTGGAAAGAAGTGAAGGAATTAATCATTTACACATTTCTGACGTCCAGCTCTCAGATTCGGCAACATACTACTGTGGAAGCTCTTACTCCAATTCGGTGGAGTTTGGGGAAGGGGTGTTTTTGAATGTTGAAGGTATGAAATTTCTGTTTTTCATATTACTTTAGTGATATCTTTGCTCTTAGTTAAAGAATGAAGCTGTACTGTTTTAAATCTAGTCAAAGTTTGCACCCATGAATTTAGGTTGGTTCTTAGCCAATGAGCTGCTTCCAAATGGTGCATCGTTCAGTCTCAGAACGCAGGTCTTTCTCACTCCTTTCTGGTGCTACTTGAGCGTTGAAATGCTAAATGAACAAAGGAGGTGGAGAATCAGGGAAAGAAGAGTCAGGGTTTTTTTGCTGTCCTCCTGTGAGAGGACTTTCTATTACTACCTGTAATAGAAAGTCCTCTATTGATGTTTGTTATTGACAGCGAGCTAATCAACTTCTTCCCTTGTTGCACTACACAGTGTGGTAGGCCAGCTGCAACATGAATGCTTTCCAAGCCATTCTGCCTTCCTTTTACACACACACATATTCAGACATTGTTCTACACTTTTGGACATTTGCTTAAACTTTAAAGACGTCTATGGACTTTACACATCCAAGTGGCAGGAAGTGGACGTGTCGCGGGCAAGTTGCAACCATCCGTCCGAACTAAGGTTCTGTTGCAAACAGCTGAGCTCAATTCAGTTGTAAAACAGATTTTTCCAAATTAAATGGTTTCATTTTGTACTGGATTCTGATTTGTATAATTAGACGGGCACATCCAGGTGAGATTTTAAAGTAACTATTGTGATTGTGATACTATTGGCACCAAAGGGAAATTTTTATTTCCAATGTTTGTACTTTAACACGTAACACTCAAGCGACTTGAGTGTTATGTATACAGTTAACTCTGAATGTGATTTGTTTACAGGAGCAAACCATGTGGAAATAGTCCAAGAGCCAAACTCTGAGACCCTCCAGCCTGGCAGCTCAGTGACCTTCAACTGTACAGTGGACACTGGGACCTGTGACGGAGGACACAATGTCCTCTGGTTCCGGCATGGAGCTTACCAAGCAGTTCTCCACTCACAAACGAATCAGTGTGAAATAACCTCCGCTCAACAGAAGCCCTCACAGACCTGTGTGTACCATTTACAGAAGAACAACCTGAGTTCATCTGATGCAGGAACTTATTACTGTGTTGTTGCCTCCTGTGGGAAGATGCTGTTTGGTTCTGGGAGCGAGCTGTTCGTCAGACTCCATGATGAAGAACGGCTGTCCCAGACAGGAGTCTTCTTCTGGCTCTCAGTGTTCAGAATTGGGATTCTGTTGCTCTTTGTCATGATTTGTGTTTGCATTTATATCAGAAAGAGCCAGTAAGTCCAGTGTTGCATGTTGGGATATGTAGTTTCACATAGCAGCCACGGATGAAATCAAAATAAATCATTTCACCTGCTGTTGCAGTTCAGTTTCTGAAACTATGTTGCACTTTTCTGTTCGATGCAAGAGTTTACTTTTTTTATTTTACTACCCTTTAAAACATTATTTTTAACTGATCTCCAGAACCAGAAGGAAATAAAGAGGTTAATGTAGCCAGTGATCACTTACCACCTGAGAAGTCAGTGTTAATTTATTTTTTCTTACCGAAGCATTGCCGAAACAATTCTTTAAAGTTTATTATTGCTGGTTATCAGTAGAAGTTGCCTCCAAAATGTCTTTAACAGCAACTGGAGTCTGGATTACTTCAGTCATGTAGCTTTCCATTCCCCTGCATTTCTTTTTACCACAATAATTCAAAGTAACTTAATGTCTGGCTGTGTTGAAAAAATTCAATAATTTTGTTGGAGTACTTCCAATTCAAAAGTAGTGATGTCATAGTTTCATCAGCCTTCCTCCCTTCCTTGCTTATATGCTTAGTTTCTTCTTCTCTTGTGTCCTTTTTTTCTTCCTTGGCTCCCTCCCACCTTCTTTCTTGCTATCTTGTGGAATTCCTGCTTCCTTTTCTTCTGCCCTTCTTTCTTGTCATCTTTCTGACCTTCCAGCTCCCCCTCCTCTAATTAAATTTTTTCCTCTGACATTCCCTAATTTCTAGTCTGTTCTTTTTATCCTCCCTTCTTTCAGTAGTTCTCTGGCGCTGTAGTTTCTTTCCATGCTCTCTTTCCTTCATTTTCTTGATTGCTGAATTTTCCAGGTTCTCAAAGTCTACCCTCCTCAAGAATATTTACTGTACACTTGTAGTGAAATTTGGTTTGAATGTGTTAATATAAACTTTAATGAGTGAATCTGGAAGGGTCTGCTATTTTTATATAAAAATGTTTGAATAAATAACTGGAGCAGAAGTGAAAACAAAGCCACCTTTTCCAGTTTCTGACAATATTTAGTCAAAGCCAATAAACAGTGGGTTTCCTTTAGTGAAAACCTTCTACAGCGAGTTAATGTCCTACATTTACACCAATTGCTTAAATCAAATAAGAAATATTTTCATAAACATGTAAAGCAACTTACTCAAAAATATAAACTTTTTAAATATAAAGTATACATAATTGGGATTAATCTAAATATTTATTTGAAGAGATCAAAGCAATATCTTTTTACTGAATAAATTAGAAATATCTTTTATTGACCTGCAGAGGGAAAATTCAGGTAAAATTCTAGCAAAATGTCCATTGTAATCAAGATTATTCTGATTCAGATTTAACTGGGAATTCAGTAATATTTCCATACTATGTGGACCAACTGAGCTGGACATGTGTGGTAATAATGTCTCAGGCTCAAACGTTCAGTGAGTTTCAGCTTATAGATCTAACATCGGACATGTTGCAATTATTGTTTTAAAATTTTTTAGTGTCTCAAATTCATTAACACAGTCAAATTTTCAGATGAATCACGCGTGTCAACATCTTAATGGTGACTGCCTGGTTTGAACATGATCATAAATTACGAGCCGTTTGGGAGCCAAAAGAGCCAAACTTCCCGTCATTGTTCAGCAGTCGGGTTGTCGCTGCTGCTGTCTCACCTCTCTTTTTCCCTGCATTCACGCTTCAGTTCTGAGTCTCTGAATCAAAGACAGCAGGTGTTAGCTTTGTACAAAACTTTATTACAAGTTTACATATCACCTTCATACCCTGTGATAAGGTCAAATAGAAACAAACATGTTTTTCACAGTCATCAACATCAGCGCCACCTACAGAACTCTACTGCCTCACAGCAGAATACACGCATTCGCTGAGGATCTCCTTTGCTCCTCCTGACATGTTTTGTTTCATATTGTTCACAGCAGCATATTGGGGGTTTTCTCCACCTTGGACCTGCTGCAGACAAAAGATAAAACTGAGGAAATACAGCACTGAAACAGAAGCAGACTTTAATTCTCTAGAGGATGATTCTTACCTGAGCAGTTAGAGTGTTTCTTGTAGAAAATGTGTCTCTGCAATCTGTAAAGGATGATAAAATCACATTTACTCTCACTGTGTAGCAGCTACACAGAGTTTTAAATTACAATAGCTACCTGTTTGCTGACTGTGTCTTCTGCTCAGTATTAACACTGAGAAGGCCAGTGTAGCTGCTAACAGGATGGCGAATGACAAAGCTCCACTCAGGAGATAAACCAAGACAACGGAGACAGAGTCACCTGCAGGGAGACGAGCAGCAGAAAACACACAGATTTTGGTTTGTATCTTTATGATGTCTCCCCATTAGCAAAGAAATTTCAAGAAAAGAAAACTTTTATCTGTCCCTCTGCAGGAACAAGATGGAGACAAGATTAGAACAAGATGTGGCACAAAATCAACTACCAAGAGCTGAAAAAAGCTCTTTAGATTTCACATACAAGATAGATAGATAGATAGATAGATAGATAGATAGATAGATAGATAGATAGATAGATAGATAGATAGATAGATAGATA
>CAEGAE010040056.1:0-40989 GCA_903067095.1 Girardinus metallicus
GCAGTTGGTAGAGCTGTTGCCTTGCAGCAAGAAGGTCCTGGGTTCGATTCCCAGCCTGGGGTCTTTCTGCATGGAGTTTGCATGTTCTCCCTGTGCCTGGTGGGTTCTCTCCGGGTACTCCGGCTTCCTCCCACAGTCCAAAAACATGACTGTCAGGTTAATTGGTCTCTCTAAATTCTCCCTAGGTGTGAGTGTGTGTGTGTGCACGGTTGTGTGTCCTGTCTCTGTTGCCCTGCGACAGACTGACGACCTCTCCAGGGTGACCCCGCCTCTTGCCCGAGATAGACACCAGCAACCCTCCTGACCCCACTAGGGACAAGGATGTACAGAAATGGTGAACATCATTGTGAATTTCCCCAGCCTCTGATCTGTTGAGGACTGGAGAAGCACAGGAGATGCTTTCACTGTCTGTAGTGTGAAGATGTTCCACTTTGATTGAGTCCTGCCCAAAAACAACTAAATCCAACATTATTTCAGTTTATTTGTCCCTTTGAAAGATTTCAGTTTGTTTTTCCAAGTTTGTCGCAAAGGTTAAAGACATTAGAGAAAGAAAATGGTCTGGAATAATTTATCTTAGGCTCTTTTTGTTTTTAACATCACTAAAAGTGTTCACTCTGTGTCAAAACAGAATTTGCATACTTGATGAACATTTGTGTCTCTGTTTAGATTTCACAGGTTTGTCAACTGTGCCAACAGTCCCCCAGGTTATTCAACAACCATGCTGCTCAACTACACACACTATTAGTGAGTATTTTGAATCAAAACTTTCTTTAATGTTGCTGGTTGTGTTTTTCTGAAAGTGGAGAGACTACAAATTTTCTTTCTAATATTCCAGCAATAATCATAATTTTGTGACCAATTTGGCATTTTGGACTCATAGGAGGGTTACCAACAATTCAGTATGTAATTCAGGTGCAAGACTGGGCAGAAGGGGTTAATGGTAGACGTGCCTGAGTGAGTCAGAAAAGTTGTTAAATCGCACAGAGGACAGAGAAAACTGGAGATGTCCTGCATAGGGCTGGGCATTGTACCTGCTTTCTGCAGCTCTGAACAGTAGATTATTGTAGGAAAACAGTGCATCAGTATGCTTTAGGCTTAGCTAGTAAGTTCCTGAAGTAGATAAACGATTGGAAAATCAGGCATAGTGTCAGCCACTGCTGTAAAGTTGCTCTGAAAGTGGAGAAGTGCAGAACAGATGGCAAAATGTAAACTGTCAAAATGGCCACGGCTTGATTGTTACTAATGTAGCAACAAACACAATTCACAAACTCCACTCTGATTTAGCATTTCTCATACTTCTGCACTATTTTCTAAAATATGAATTGATAGAAATCAAATAGACGCACTGCGTGGCTCGTCAAAGACTGGCCTGCTGCCAGGTTTAGTAAATAATTTCTATTTAGCCTGTCTGTCTTAGTGGCCACCGCAGTTCATCTTTGTAAAGTTCGCAATCACCAACCCACAAGGCCAGATCTAGTAATGAAAATGCATTTCTTTTTAACACAGTGCAAGTCTGAGTAGTTGAGGAGCGGAGTGTCTCAACTTGTCAAATGATCTGCGTTCCAGAGATATCGCATTTTTCAGTAAAACAGCTGTACATATTTACCTGAACCATTTTTCTGTGTGGCACCAAATTACTTTCTGAGTTGTGTAGCATTTTTCTACAGCTTCTTTGTTAAACATTTGTTTAGGTCGGTAATGACTGTTCTTGCAGTGGTGCGATTAAACTTTGCAGAAGAAACCCATAGCTTATTATTATCTGAAAATAGCTCCATATTTATTATGTTTATGTTATGTTATGTGTGAAATAGTTTTTGGGACTGCAGATAAACTTAAAGTGGAAGAGTTGTAGATATTACAGAACATGCTCGCCTGCAAAGAAAAAAAAAAAATCAAATTTTAAAGGAGTTAATTTTTCGTCTGGAGAATCTGAAATTGTAGAGTTAAATTTTTTTTTTGTAATTTAAATTCTACATTTTCTAGAATTCAAAGAAAAATGTTCAAACTAAGGGAGGAAAATGTCCTAATACACAAAGTGTCAGGTTATTTAACAAGGTTATAGACAAAAGAAGGACTATTAACACTAGAATATTTCATGTTTTTAATCCAATGGCAAGGTTCCCACACAGTCTGGAAAATAAGAAATTTGATTTGATCATTTTCCAAGTTTGGATAAATATGGTAAATATGGTCTGGCTTTGAAGTAGCCCTTTAAAACATTGCTGAACAGGTGTTGTGTTGTTTCGTGAATCTGTAATTTACACTCGACTGGGTGACTGTTTTATCCTCAAATTCCCAGATTATTAAAGAAATTTTGCAAACCTGGAAAATTGCTTAAACTGGAATTTTGAAACGGAAAATTATCCAAAATCCCATCAAATAACTTTCCTCTGACTTTCACCTCACAGGGTCTGTACTGCATCTCAGTGAACTGTATGGACAACGCAGAAGCACAGTTTACCACGGCGTTGCGGGTGAGTGCGTTGTGATTTCACATCGATGCTGCCACCGCTTTGGTCTCGCCCTTTCTGCGCTGTAGTTGCTCTGTGTTCGTGTCACCAAGTCGCTGTTCGTGTTGCAGCTCACCACACACCAGGAGCTGTGGACGTACATTGTAACCAACCTGGCCAGTGTGTACATCAGGGAAGGAAACAGACACCAGGAGGTGAGAAATAGATTTTACGCTTTTTAGGTTAGGGTATTTCAGAGCATTTATTATTAGGTGAATCTACTATTTAATAGTAAACTTTTATTAAAAAAAAAGTAGATTGCATTTGTCTTATAGTCTATTTCCAATCAACTGATGCTCAATATTTTAATGCTTGTATTTATCAGTCAAAGAATAACATGAATGTGTGAAGTTCATTGCTTTTAATTTTTTTTTTGTTTTGCCACCAGGGGGCACCAATAAACTTTTCAGGTGTCCTCTTTTACTTCCCACTCAGTAGGAAACAATGCTCAGCACACTGTGGCGAAGCGTGTTCAAACTAACAACGTTCTTCTTCTAAGAACAAAGTTTAAAATGCATGAAAACCGAAGGCGTTTTCTGAATCGAAGACGTTAATATTTGAAGCATGCCTGTGATTTTATCTCTTTTCCAGCTGTACGGCCTCTTGGAGAGAATAAACCCGGATCATAATTTCCCAGTCAGGTAGAAGTTCATTAATGTATTATTTTACATTAAAATAACATTTTATATGATAGTTTTGTTGTCGACACTTAAACTATTTCCTCTTTGCCTTGATTCAGCTCCCACTGCCTCCGCGCTGCAGCCTTTTACATAAGGGGACTCCTGTCCTTTTTTCAGGGACGCTACAACGAGGCAAAGTACGGGAACTTCAAAGTTCGCTGCTCCAAAAATTGAAACCCCAAATGAAAAGTTCTGCCTTTTACTCACGCTGCTTCTTTATGCGTTCTAGGCGTTTCCTAAGAGAAACACTGAAAATGTCTAACGCTGAGGATCTGAACAGACTCACAGCCTGCTCTCTGGTTCTGCTGGGCCACATTTTCTATGTACTGGGAAACCACAGAGTAAGACAAAAACCTAGCAAACATTGCTCACACCCGCACAAAAACAGCTTTTTTTTATATGAAACAACTGAACTGTGAATAAGGTTGAAGCACAAGGTCATCAGGAAAGAACATTGTGGTTTCCTTGTATTTTTTTTTATAAAGTCAGACTGTCCTTTTTATCCAATTGTGTTTAACCTCTGGCACAGAAAACTGTAAGTTTATTCTGGCCACCCAAACCTAAAATAAATCAACTAGATCAGACTTTACTTTTGGACTATGATGATATTGGAGTGGGTAGTGAATAAAAAAAGTGCAGCTTATCGGTTTGGGTGGTGTACACGATTAAAGCAAAGGAGCTCTGCCAAATTTATTGGTCAAGATTGTTTTAATCAATATTAATTGTAGTTTTATGCTAGTTTTTGATTGACAGATACAATTCCAGTATATATCTTCTCATGTTTATGCACTACAGTAGTAGAGATACACCAATGAGAATTTTTTTCTAGATGTTTTTTATAGTTTTGATCTGCCGGTACCAATTTCAGCTGATTTTGATTTCTCTTCAAGAACTATAACAGAGATGATTGAGGAACAGCATTCAGATTTAATTTTCTTATTCATATTCTGGCAGTAATTATTTTTTTATTGGGGAAGAGCCTGTATGAGAGAGGAGTCACTGTAAAACTGAATTTTAATGTTCCGAACAAAGAAAGATGAAGTAAAGATGACATTTTAAAGTCTTTTCAACCTCTCATTACTAAAAGTCTGTTTGCTTCCAACTTTCCGTTCCACAATATTGTTAATATTTTATTACTTATTACTTTATTACTTTAACACACCTCACTGATACTGAAAATAGCTACCTTTGAGATCTATTCGCTCGCTAACAACGTCCACACGGAAAAGGGCAGCTAACACAAACCTTAGGTATGTTGCGTTCACTGGTCGTAAAAGAGTCGTATTTTTGAGTTCCCAAACTGCCGAGTAAACTGAAAATGGTCTATTTCATTTCTCTGTGCATGTCTATCCATTATCAATCAACGCGAGGTTGCAAGAGCGTCTTCTGGCAAAAATACTCTAAAGGCATCAGTGCGTGAGCCTGATAAACATTTTCTTCATGTTTTCTTTCAGATCTCTGGTTAAGTCTGCTGTGAGCAAAATCTTATCCAGAAGTAAAGATGACATTACTTCTGCTGTTTCTAAATACTAAATTGGCTTTTTTTTTTATTTTTATTTCTGAGACTAAACTTTGGCACAACAGACGGTAAAATGTAATCTTTAATCTTGAAACGAAAGTAAATGAAATGATTGACCAATCATTTGCCCAGAGTAGTAAAACATGCCTCTGAAATAACCAAAGTAGCTTCATTTATAGATGCCTTATAAACACCCACAAGACCAAAGTGCTGTATGCAAAAATAATAAGAACAGTCAGACAATACAATAAAAAAAAAAATCTAAATAACCTGAAAATGAAAAACAACCCATATTAAAATGATACACTTATGTTTGTATAACATGCGTTTCCCCATTAGCATTTGTAAAGCCGGATACTGTAATCTGAAGTTCAGTCTGTGTTGGTTGTAAAAAAAAAAAAAAGCTCCATTTGGCTGTAGTGATGCAATCAATTGGGATTAAGTTCCAGCTGACCCAAATGACTAAAACTGATAAAAGAAGAAGAAAAAAAAACCTCTGGTGGTAGCAGTCAGTTATCTAATGAGCCTTAAAAAGAGACCCCTCCCCCTTTTAAACATCCTGTATTCCAGGCAATGAAATTTTAATTGCTTGAAGCCTTGGACACAATATGAATATATTAACATATCTAATAAATGATTCAGTATTTGTAGGAGTCTTCTCACTAAACATGATTACAAGCTCTTCTCCCAATTGTGATTGTAGCAGCAGACATTTAAATCTGTGAAAACGATGTAAATTCAAGAGCATTGGTATTTTTGGTCAATACTTGATTATTATTATTCTTACAGCTATTAAAGTGTTTTTATTATTATTCCTCCCTTTAGGAAAGCAACAACATGGTTGTACCTGCCATGCAGCTAGCCAGCAAAATCCCTGATATGTCTGTGCAGCTCTGGTCTTCGGCGCTGTTGAAAGGTCCGTACTTCACTTTTCATTGTTTGCTTTCCAGAGAGACGAGTGCGAGCCTCGCACATTCCCAGCAGGGTTGCGTATCGTGGATTGGTGCTTCAGAATGAAAGACTGAAACCCCACTGTTATTCTTGCAGACTTGAACAAGGCCCTTGGAAACAACATCGATGCCCACGAGGCTGCACAGATGCACCAGAATTTCTCCCAGCAGCTGCTCCAGGACCATATTGCGGCCTGCAGCCTCCCTGAGCATAACCTCATCAGCGTACGTAAAGCAAATTTGAGGACGTCTTTCCCATGCATAATCTTCAGTTATTGCCTCACCATGTTTTCCCCTTTCGTGAAATCTGCACATTTACCTCGTTAATACATCTTTTGCTTTCGATGCGCGTTATAATGCTGCAGTTGCGCAACTTGTTTGTTTTCCAGTGGACGGACGGCCCCCCTCCCGTTCAGATCCAAGCCCAGAATGGTCCAACCACGAGCCTCGCAAGCCTGCTATGAGGAGCCTCCTGATGCATGATTGTAGCTGGTAAATTACCACAAGCAGCAATTTGATGCCTAAAAAACCTGCTATCCACACCACTGTAGCTTAAAAAAAAACAAAGGATTTTAAGAAGTGACAGGTTGGACATTCACTTTATTTGCTTCTGAAGATTACTTCCTGATTGTCTGCTACTAATTTTTCCTAAAGTTATCAAACAATAACACTCTGGCGGCATGGACTTGGGGCACAAGATCCGGGTATTTGGGAGGAAGGACACATGGCAATGTATAAAAGGGCTTCATTGCCTCAGATGTAGGGATTTGACTTTGCCAGGATTATCTTCTATTTCCATTTCTTGGAAAAGATCCAGCTAGATATGGGCAGTAAAAATATGTAGAAGAAATTAATTTATTCATGTTGCTATTTTTGTAACTGTTGATAAATATTTTACATCTTGCCTTTTTTGTATGGAAGCTGTTTTTTCTCTCCCATGCGTGGAAGTTACTAATGCGGACTCCCTGCACTATAGTTGTTTTTCAGCTGGGGCACGAACCGTAAATTTTTGATGATTTAGTTTGGTTTTTTTCTTCTTTTTTTTTCTTTTTTTTTGCACAAAATCCACAGTAGGTAATATAGACCTGTAACTTATTTTCACAATATATTCATTTGAAAAGTCTGTGTAAAGAAAGAAAAAAAAAATAATAAAAAATATCAGCATATGTTGTTTTGAGGCACAATCCACTGTGTTTAGGGGATGCATTTTAAATACTAGTAGAATTATCATATTATCACTAATATCCTTAAAAAAATACACATTTCTCTCATGTATTTGTTTAAGTTCCATTATAGAGTATTTCTCGTTCATGTTTTTTTTTTCTTTCCACAAATCAGATTTTTTTCCAAACATTGGAAAAAAGATTTATTTTATTTCTAATTTGTCTTGATAGTCCTACTAAATGAGCTTTTCACAGTATGTTTGTATAAATTTGCCACTTGTTGAACCTTTTATTGTACAGTGACATTTTATAAATTCAATTTAGTAAAGTGTGATATGTATTATTTTAGCTACCCTATGTAGGTATCTCAATGCTTGGCATTTAAAGCACTGTAAGAGGTGGACACACAGTTTAAGCTTCAGTACTAGCCATATTTTATCCAATGCCTCTGTTTTTAATTCTTACATTGTTTTCAATATTTTTTCCAATAAAAATATGATTGAAATCTGTCAGTTTATTGAATGATGTCTCCATTCCAATGTCTTTTTTTTTTTTTTTGATTTGTGCTGACTTCCTTATCAAAGGAGTCTGGAATCTGTATGCATCGCAGATATGCTCAGTCAATCATATTGATTGGCCATGCACAGCGTTTGAATGAGGCAGCAAATTTAGTCGTTTGTATGATCATTACAGTAATATGTTATGCTTTCAGTATGCACTGACAGGGCAGGTTAGAACTCCGATTTGCTGAAATTGTTTTGATTTTGTAAACTGCTTGACTAAGGAGCGGACCAGACTGGTCAAGGACAGAGTCGCTGAAGTAACGAGTATGACTGAGCTAGAAAACAATGAGCTAAGTCTGAATATCTCACAGAACATTGTTCAGTCTATCATCGGAAATGGAACAAGTAAGCAGCAGATGTAGTCTCACCGAGACGTAGCTGTCCACTCGAAGTGACAGTCGGGGGTTGTTTCACCTGCGAGAGCTACAGAGATCTACAGCTTAGGTTTTGTCACCAGAACAAATGCTTGACATCCACTTCCACAAATATGGCTTTTGTGAGATCTTGGCAAGAAGAACCCCCTAACAATTTCCATGGAAGATGGTGCTCTGCTCAAACTGAACTCGCCATCTTACAAGGAAAAGGCTGTGTTTGAGGGGGGGGGGGGGGGGCTTGCTGCAAATCTCCCTGAAGATAAAAAGTGAAAAAATTCACTTTTTTTATTTTCCCTCATCAAAAACATACCTGGAGTGTTTGGTTTGATTTGTTCATGCATGTTAATATCCCATGGCAGCTACTTGGGGTGTCTAAACTCTTGCTTTCATAAAGAGCTGCTTATATCAATTTATCCTCACAGATCGCTCCTCCCCTGCGCCTTTACCACTCATCTCCTCTAGACTAGCAGCAGCAATTGGCAAACACCTGATGCAACTGCAAGTCTGCTGAGCTTTCCGTACAGACTACTTCTCAGTACAATTCTAAGAATGGTTGTAAACGGCGTAATGAGAACATTGTTGTGACAATGTGCTAAAGGCAAAGTGTCGGAAATAGGAGCTTCTTAAAGAGACGGATGCCCAATTTCAAGGCATAGAATTACGAAGTCAAATTTCTTTTGTTATTTACAGTATTTTTATAACAACTGAAAGTGACATAATTTCTTGATTATTTTATAAAATGGCATTATCTGCCTGGAAAATGCCCAATTACTATTGCAAAGTTAAAAACAAAGAGTCTTTTTTTTTATTGTATAATATTCTTGCATAATGGCCAAGTGTCAAGGCCAATTGTCCTCAGCTCTTCAATGACCAGTGTCCTGCCAGTTTGTCTCTGCGTCAACAAAACTGACATAAATAGTCCAACTGCCTCCTCGTAATGTTAGAAAGTTTTATAAAAGGGCTGCTTGTGATCCATCATTTAATCCAGGCGTGTTGAACAAGGAAATTAACTAAAACATTTACCAACCCTTGAAGACTGACTTAGGAGACCACCGCTCAAGCCCGTCAGTGACCAGCAACTTTTTGAAGTCACATCTTCAGCTTGCTTGGAGCCCTTACTGAGTAGAGGCTAAGAACATTTCTACTACCAAGTACTTGTACCTGGAAAAAACAACTAGAGCCAGGTTTAGTATGTTATAGTGTAAAAGTAGCTTTATGGGTCAAGAAGACAGTTCTGGAGTACATAGTACATAACATAAAACATGTTCTATGCAGCCTGAGCTACAATGGAAAACATATTCATGAGTTTCAATTACCAAGTCAAAGAGAAAAGCTAGATATTCTTGAGAACGTGTGGCAACTTGAAAATTGCGATTTGCAGGCACTCTTTAACCATAACTCGGACAATGAATAATTTCCCGTGAAGAAAAAAATCTAAAAACATCGGGCTTTATGTGTACATAGCTGGTAGACATGCCCCCAAAAGACTTACAGCTTTAATTGCAAAGTGCTGACTTGGAGTGGAGGGCTGAAAACAAATGCATGACATACTTTTCAGTTCTTTATAAAAACAACTGGAAACCATGTGACATGTTTTGTCCACTCGATTATTACCTGCACTACTGTGCATTAAAATAATTAAAATAGACATTTCTATGATTTCAACATGACAAAATGTGAAAAGGTTGTGTGCTTTTCCATAGAACTGTATCTTTTAAAGGTACAGTTCAAATGCACATTCAGACACTTTTTTTAAGATGCCTTCAAACAGAAAGGAACACAAGACGGAAACTGATGCCTGATTGCATTATCTGGTTTATGTCACAGCAGGGACAAACTTTTTAAACTGTATATGGTTTGTGCAGCTTTCTTTCACCCAGACATTTCTAAATGAATGAATATATTCATAAAAAAACATGAATTTTATTGAATGAGCTCTTGTAAAGACAGTACATAATTCGAGTTAAAAATATATATTCTTTTATACAATGAAGAGGAGTAACATTAAATAGGCTACCTGTTGTCCGGGACGAATTATCCTGTGTCAAAACTGTAAATAGATTATGTGACTCAATTAATTACTAACAGCTGAAGCTATTTTATTTATGCATAAAAGATGCATTAAAACATTAATAAAAGTGGACATGCGTGTAATATATCAAACTCCAAAGTCAAAGCATTCGCAAAAATGTATTAGTCCTACTCCTCGGTCACTTCCGTGAAGTCTTTCCAGAACATATCTTTTTTTCCTTCCATCACAGCACTTATCATTTCCGAGGTGTGTATGAACGCAGCATGACGCCGCCTGTGGTGGCTCATTACATTATCTGGCAACCGGAGTGGCAGCGGACAGAAGAGAGGGGATCCCCGGGATTTTTTTACGCCAAAGCCAGCTAAATACTGACGCCAAACAAGTGAAAACCGCGGGGGAACTCGACCCGGCTCCTCCTATATACTCCGTAAGTTCGTGAAACTTTATTTCGTTGTCCTGTAATCTTATCCGAGATCATAATTTCCAATTAAAACGTGACGGTGACGGAAGTTTTTTTCTGTCGGTGTTAGCTTGGCTAACGCAAGTTAAGCTAGCTAGCATAGCTTGATCTCCGCTAACGTGCAAGGTAACAGTTTGTGTGTCGTTGGGCTCCACACACACACACACACGCAATACACACACACACCTACCGAGGACGGACTGCCAGGAGCAAAGCCTCAAAAGTGGAGCAAAATAAAACAAACTTTTCCTATCAAACTTGTTTTATCCTGTACCGGCATTAGTACATAATGAAAGTTAATTACTGTATTTGCTAATTTGAAGCCAAAAATGATATAGCCAAAAATGACATTTCTCTGTGTAATTAACGCTCAATTATTCGTGAACACATCCAGGGACTGTTTGTGCAGACCAGAGAATTAGCGTTAGCAGGCTAACTTAGCTTGCATGTTAGCTCGTCTTGTACTACCCCGCTGCTCTCCGAAACGGGGTCGGTTTCATTGTCTCTTTCGTGTATCGCTATTTGGAGGTGTAGAAACACCCAGCCTAAACTGTATGATATGTATTATCACTTCTTAAAGGGGCGCAAGCTCCTGGTTTACACATGGTATCACATCTAACCGTTGTGGGGCTGGTAGCTGGATTTATGTAGCCTCTGGTTTTGTAGCCGGACAGATGGACAGGTTGTTGTTGGGAAGCCAAGTTAACGTTAGCATCCGATAGCTTGTTGTTGTTGATGGGTTAGTTTAACACAGGCATCCGCTCTCCCGAGGTTTAAGTAGCGTCACTTAAGTTTTTAAACAGCATTACTATTGTTGTCAGCAGGTATTTATAAGTCTGCGGTTTCTCCTAATTGTGGATTTATTCTCCTGCGCTTCCAGAAACCATTGATCTCATAACTTTGTCAGATTAGCTCAAGCGTGAAGAGACTTTATGGAGGCGTAATGGTGGACGATTGTGCCTTGGCCGGTGTGTGTCTGCCTGTCCACGACAGCTTAGTAGCAATCACCCACCCTTGGTAGGTGTTTTAGTGAGACATCTAAATCCCTACTTTTGTTTTACTAGAAAAGCGAGGTTTGTGTAGCATGATTCAAATTCGAGACCTAATGCCAAGTCGACATGGTCTTTTAGTTACTACACTGTTCAGTGCCTGTTGAGGTCAAAAATTTCGGAAGTATTATATCAGTAGAGACATGCCTCTTAATTTATGCCATTATTGTTATTCTGTTATAGTGACTTTCTTAGTTGTGTGTTTAGAGGTCGCTTTAAGCAGTCATCTTATTTCTACTTGGCTCCCGATCAAAGGTCCCTGCCTGTTCTTCAAGAGGTCATGTCAGTTTTGCAATTCTGACGTTCAGTTAAGTTTTTCTTTTTTTTTTTTTTGTTTTGTTTTGTGAGATGAACAGCAGCCTGCTTATCACTTTCTCTTCTGACCAAGTGTCCTCTATTTAGATCAGGCAGACAGTTGGCACCCTTGGCTGGTGAAAGAGGACATGTGTCGCTTTGCATTTTATGATGCGCCTTGGAGTTGCCTGAGGAGGGGTGCCTCTTATGAAAAAAGAAAGACGGGGGGAGTAGCTCCCCTGAGAGTGATGTAACTAGACAGGCATGACTCCTGATGCTCTGTTATTCATCTTGATTAAAACTTTTAACTTACAGATATGTTTTCTATTGTTGACTAATGTGTGTTATTTTCCGCATTTATTTCCATGGTTGTTCGCTCGGTGTTGCGATTATCTGGCTTATACGGCGCCTGGAAAAATATTAGCACCCCTTGGACCTCTTTTAATGTTACAATAATAATATTCAATATGTTTTATGTGACAGGGGAACAAAAAGTAGGGTGTGATTGTGAAGTGAAAGTAAGCAGATGCTTTTAATTATTTTTTTTTTTTTAAATACTTTACAAAAAATGAAAGGTGTGGCAGGTATTTGTATTTCCCCTTTTACGCCGATTCCCCTAAATATAAACCAATCGCCTTCACTCAACTGGGAAATGGTCAACCTTTGTCGTTTAACCTTTGTATAAATACAACATAAAAAGCAGAATGTTGAAACACTTTGTGGCAAACATGTGGAAGAATGTTATCTGATCAAATGAGACCAGATTTAGACTCTATGACGTACTTAAAAGAACACCGTATGAAGAAGAAAATTGAATTACAAATTGCAATAAATGAATTATCCCCACTGTAAAGCATTGGGGTGGCAGCATAATGCTGTGGGATGCTTTTCTTTAGCCAAACAAGGCAGCTGATGAAAGTTAGTGACAAGACAGACAGCGACTCTAAATATAGAGTCAGAGCTACAAGTCAACAAGAATTGGGTGATTATTGCCCTTTGAAATCTATTATTATTTTGACCCAACGACGTATCTGTTACTATGGTAGAAGGCCAAACTATTGTCTGGACCTTTTTTCGAAGCGTATATATGATAATAAACTACTAATATCACTGTGACATCCTTGCTACAGTAAAAACTGTAACTCATTGATAAGATGTGTCCCTCTGTATTGTTATTTTTATTTTAACATGAATAACTATTGCAATTGTCATGCATTTGCATAGTGTCTCTTTATGTTTTCTGTTAGATTCAGCAATTCCTGTCTTTCTAATTTCCACTTAAAAATCTTAAAAACCAGGCAATGAAAAATCTAAAGGGCTGGATGGTGATCAGGAACCGTAAAGTGGGCAGGTCTGGTTTAGACCTGGGCACTTTACGGCCCTGTCAAAGTACAGACCTAAATCTGACTAAGGTTTTGTGGCAAGACTTGTAAATTGATGTTCCCATCCAGTCTGAGTAAGCTTGAGGGTTTTTTTTTTTTTGTTTTGTTTTTCTAGCAAATTGGAATGGACAAAAAGTTCTGCGTTTCCATGTGCAAAGCTGGTAAAGATATCTGCCAGAAGAACTTGGCAGCTGTAATTACCATGATGGGTGGATCTATGAATCATTGACTCAGGTGGATCGAATAGAGATGCTGGCTACACTTTTTAGTTGTAAAATGTATTGGAAACATTGTATCATTTTCCTTCCACTTCACGATTTTGTGCTACTTTGTTTTCATCTGTCGCATTAAGAAAACACCTCGGTGTGTGATTGTACGTAGCAAGAGTGTGAAAAACATTCAAGGAGTATGAATCCTGGAAATGTTATTATCTGAAATGTAATATAGATTTTAATCCTACTCTTATGTAATCTTAATTATGGCACGCGTCTTACTCCTTATTCACTATAGCTGATATGAAAGCGTATGTTCTTAAATGTGTAACTACTCTCCTCCCGTCTCCTCCTCCCTCATCATGGTATTTTATTATATTTCTTTAGACTACATATCACAGTTTAGCTTAAGCAGTTTCAGATTATGTTAAAATGCCACTGATAAAAACAACAACAAAGTTCTCTTTCTACAAGTGAAAAACAAACTACCATAGTGTTGTCTTGGTGTCGTGCCAAGCATGAACATGGGTATTTTTTTGTTAATTTCTTTACTAATAATGAGTCATCTCTACTGTTTTCTAATAAGGGTGTTCACCTTTTATGATTCAGAGTATAGAAAATATTTCACATGTCACAATAAGCTTACTTATATTAAACTTCTAGACTTTTCTGGCATTTTTTTTTAAAGCACCAATTCTTTACTTTACCACCTCTGACATCTTGTTTTAATATGTCACCCAAGCAGAACTTTGCTGATTTACAATGTTTTCATGCTATCTGAGAAACTCCCTTTCTGACAGTTTCCTCCAGATACCAGAGGACAGGAGTAGACGTACTGGACAGGAATAACCACCCAAAAGCCTGGGGTGGTTCTTTAAGCAGAAGCCGGGAAGGTTTTTAAACCGTAACTGCCCTGACTATTACTTGTTTACCCTGTTGGGTTTTGTCAAGCATGTGTGTTAACAATGTGACCAGCCTGTCCCTTTTTAGCCATCAGACACCTCATGTTGTTTTGTTTTTTAAAGTGATTGCAGCTGTTTTTATGTACTTATTTAGTAAATTATGGTCTTAGGTAAAGCATTTCACGTACTGGCAGCGATAATTTACATTAGATCTACGTGCAGCTCAAATTTTTTAATTGTCAAAGGTGTTAATTAAATAACACTAAATCCAACTAATTAAAAATGACCATTTTTTGTTTCTGGAAAGAATATCTATTGTTTTTAATGACACATAAGGAGTTTATTTTATTTAATTTAATTTTTTATGTTAGTCCAACAGAAAGCTAGTAATACTGTCTCCTGTCCAACATTAAATATGCATCATCTTGTACTTTGTCAGTTGACCAAAGTGGCTTGAAAGGGAATAGAAATGTTTTTTTTCCTATGATTTCAAATATTGTTGTGCAGGCAAACAAGCTATTTATGTAAAACTTTTTTATATATTTTTGGAGTTCTGTATCATTTTTAGTGTAGCGTTTGCTTTGATTTTTGCATGTCAGCAGCTCATTAGACGGGTTGTCTCAGCAATATGTTCATTTTTATATTAATGACAGTAAGACACCACAGAAGCTCGAGGATATTTTATCACAATATAAGTGTGTGCAAAATTCATATCATAAAGGAGATTTTGGAGTGGCTTAATTGCAGGCTAATATATTCCGAATGTTGTGAACTTGCTTTTTACGTGCTGATTTCTGTATTTATCCATTAGTAACACAGTCTTAAACAGCAGACCAGCGGGTTTTGTCATCACTATATTTACCACTAATAACCTCATCACAAGATTTTCTGTCTTGCAGCCCTAAGTAGAAGTCATGCTTTGGTTTAGTTTTGTGAGCATTCAGCTCTTTTTTTTTTTTTAGCAATAACCTCCACAACCGGTATTTCCTGAATTGGCTAGTATTCTGTCTATTAGAAATTATTTATAAATTTTGTTTGCATTTTAAGTCCTGCAGCTGATTTTAACCCCTTGCCCCCCTTGATCCTTGCATAATTTTTGTCCAGTGGGAGCAGTAATCATCTACTGCATTGCTTCGTTTACAAATTATAGGTCATTATTAAAAAAAAAAGCACAATGTGAAAGTAAACCAACAAACAACAAAAGAAGTTTGCCTTTGGTCTGGACCAGACAAGTGGACCAAAGGAATTTCCTACATCCATAGAATGCTAAATTTTAATACTGGTTTTCAATCTAATGTTTTTTTTTATTAAGCAGGATATTCTATCCTTTTTATGTTTTGGTCGTTATTGAGTAAGTATTCTCACTCAAGAAATGGATCTATTCTTAGATCCATTTCCAAGAATCGAGTATAGCAAACTAATATTAGCTGTTTAATCCAGCTCTCTGCTCTGGTAGAGCCTGCAGGCAGCTGCTTCACAGATATGTGGCTTATAGTTGGATAACTAGCTTTGTAAAATGTTGCCTTAATAGCAGCGCGGGTTGCACTTTTGTTCTTTCCACACCATCAATGTCTTTTTTGTCCATGACTGTCAGATTTTCCAAACAACAGAAAGTTTCTTCTTTTAGATAAACAGTAACTATTGGACATTTTATTTCAGCTAGATGACCAGAAGTGTGTAGTAGCAGACCAAAAAGGGGGAATATGTTGTTTTATGCTCTATAATACCAATCAAAACTCTTGTTTCTCTGGTTCAGCATTTTCTTTGCCATGTTATTATTAGGATTGTAAAAACTAGGCATCATTTGACAGAAAAGTGTGAGCTTTTGAAACTGTAGCTTGGGAATACATTGGTACAGCGTCATAGAGCAAACTTTAGTTTGGAGGTTTGTCGGGGACTTCTACCTGGGTTGTGACTATAGGAATGCACAACATTAGAAAATCTCTCAACTGAGATAACAATGTTAAATATTGCAATCTTATCAGTTGCAATACATGCCTATTGTCTCCTTTCCTCTCTTTCTCGTGTGTGCTTCCTACACTCAGTGACCTTTTAGGCTTTTGGACAATGTCCCTGTGTCTGCAGTGAGCGTGTGTCCTGCAGGCTAACTGATACATTAGCATCAAAAATGCAAGTTCACAACACTTGGAATGTATTAGCCTCAAGTTTTTGAGGCTAATACATTGCAAAGCTATGTATTAGTATTGCAAAGCTGTTCTTTGCAATATGAATATTGCACACAGTGATATTGCGACATTGACGTATTTGTGATATATTGTGCAACCCCAGTTATGACCCCTAGGAAGTCTTAGAACTTGCTGGTCAGAATAGCCATCCCGTTTGGCCTTGGTATCCCCCAGAAGGAGCTGGGGAATGTCACTGGGGAGATGGATGTCTGACCCTCCCTCCTGGACCCATCACCCCTTCAACTTGATCTCAGATAAGTGGAGGATGGCGGAGGTTGTGACGAAATGGTGTAATGTGGAAGCAAGAAGTAGCAGATGAAGGAAGAAACCCTTGGTTGCTCTTTTACATTACACAACACTAGTTTAGAGAGGGAGCCTGTTCTAAATGCCAGGTGTTTGATGCTGGAGGAGAGCTTACTAGGCAGTCAAGAAAATCCAAAATAACTTGATGCAGCAACCAAAACAGTTTTTGCCTCAGTTTTTGTGTCTGATCAGGTTTTCTCGTGAATTTTCTCTGAATGGAGTGGTCTGAATCTCATCGTTGCATCTTTACTCTTCTGGAAATTTTCTTGTGATGGTCTAATCTTGACTGACCCCATCTGATGGAGAGCCACTTAAAACTTACGACGCCTCGTCTAATCTCAGAAATACGTAGCAATTGTCACTAACCAAAGGATTGTGTGTAATTCTTTGTTTGTTCGTGTTTTCCATATTGAGATGTCTTTTTATATGGTTTTGTTTGACTCCCAGAGGTCCCCTTTTTTGCTCTGGTCACTTCCTGCTTAGATCCATTTCTAAGAAATGTAATCTGATATCTGTCTGCGTGTGTCCTGGCCCTCCAGTTTCTATGATGGTATGTGCTTCTGGTTTTACAGGATTACAGAGGGACCATTTGGAAGCAATTAGGCTGAAATTTGAGATTAGCCCTTTCTTAGATTTTTGACAATGTTTAGCTGTTCTTTTATATTGTGGATTGTAAATACTTGTGGCTGAAAATGTATCTAGGGATTGCACAATTATAGTGTAGAATGATACTGAGAGATGAGATGAGTAGTAGTTTATGTGAGTTTTGTCACCTTTATACGGTTTAATTGGTGGTCAACAGACATGCAACGCTACTGCAGTTCTACGTGTGTCTACTGTAATCCAGATTAGACGTTAGGTCTTTATGCGAGGAGGTTACATGATGAGGTGCGAGTGTGTCTGTGTGATGCAAACAAGCGAGCTCTTGTGGTTAAACGCGGCCGTATGTCTACCAGCAGTTTTATGCGATTATGTACAGAAGTCAGGGGTTTTTCATACTTCCTGGTCTTGTTGGTGTTTCGTTGTCGTCATGTTGCTGGGGGAGAATCCAGGTGGAGACATGCGCACACACAGATACACTCTGTGTAGCTCCGGCTCTCATTTACGCACACAGGCACACACCCGGACACACACACACACACACACACACACACACACGCACACACACACACACACACACAAAGAGACAGTCTGGCAGATTCAGGGTTAAAGGCTTCCATTTTGTTAGGTAACACCCTAATGGTCTGATCTGTCAGTGGCGTTAAAATGGCAGGGGCTTAACCCTTGGCGTTCGGGACACAACCAGTAGGGGCACACACACACACGCACGCACGCGCACGCACACACACTCTCGGAGTCTTCTGGGCTGGCCAAGCCTAGAACAGAACAAGCGAGCAAGGAGTGTGTGTTTGTGTGTGTGTCAGAGAGAGAGAGAGAGAGAAAGAAAAAGAGAGAGACAGGGAGGGGTAAGATGGAGAGTGAGCTTGTCAGTGAGAAAGAGAAGACAAGGAAGAGTTTTTTTTTTTTTTGTTTTTTTTTTTCCTTCACTTGGGTACAGTTAGATTATGGCTCAGCTAACCACATGCGCTCTGCGTTCTTCTCCCTCCCCCAACCATGGCACCTCCTCAGCTGGGTCCCTGCCCCCATTCCTACCCTGGTGATCAAACCAGCACAAGTAGTCTGATCTTTTTTTGTTTTGTTTTGTTTTGTTTTTAAGAGTATGTCTATAAAAAAAAATCCTGTTTTCTGATCACCTCATAAAGAAGATTGGACATTTAAAATGTTGAGCAGGCAGTGCAGAAAAAAAAAAATCATTAGTTGTGATGATTTGTTAGCTGTCGCCTTAAATTCAAAATCATCACACAGACGCGTCGTCCAGTTGGATAGCTGGTCAGTATGAGGGATTAAATCAATATAATAAAGGCCAGTTCTGCTTAGCTACCCAAAAATGAGTTAGTGCTCTGTTGTCTTTTTATTGGGCTATAATAATTCATACTTGTGGCATCTCTATCGGACGACATAATTGTTGTTTCTCCTTGTATTGAACCCTAAGGACGCAGCCAAGGAGCCTGTGTGTCTTTAAAATGGCTGTTAATGTGTTCACGGGCTGCGTCCAGTCCCAGTGGGGGGGTCGTTAAGGCGCTGGAGATGAGCAGCGAGCGGTCTACCTGAGGGGTTGAGCCATTGCCATTGATCCATTCTCTGCGAAGCTGCTGAACACAAAAGGAGAGCGACTGAGGGTAAAATATGGAGTGTCAGCTCAGGTCACAGATTTCCATTTACTTTTAGGCAAGCATTTTTTTTTTTAATCCTGCTGTACTGTACTCAAGGATGTTAGAGATTTCATTTGGGCTACAGGGTCTTTTCAGAGAACAATAAATGTCCTGTGTTGTTTAAGCTTATTATATATGAATTTCTGCTCAGCTTTAATTGGCAGATTTACAATGTTTTTGTTACTTTGTCTCACCCTCGTTTTGGGGCATTTTCTTTATACTGTAGCTATCTAGGGCCTCGTGATTTCTGCGATGCAGAAAATGTGGACTGAATCGTTGAATATTGAAACTGGAATCCACAGCAAAACACAGATGGTGGAGATTCCTATGACAGATGGAAGGAAAAATATGAACATAGGTCTTGATTATTATGGAAACGTGCACAAACTTTTACTTCTCACACGTTTTTTTTTTGCATGTAATAAGTATATTGATATTGAGTTCACCTCTAGAGCATTTGTAAAAGGGAGATTTTCTTTTATGTTACAAAAAAATATTAGTTTTTGCACATAATGTTTGAGTTGTTAAAAAAATGAGGGGGAAACACTGAACACCTTGTAAAACTAATGTTCTGTTGAACCACAGCAGTTTTTCATTTGATATGAACTCTAGCTAAGGATGTGTGTTTTTTTTTTTTTTTTTGTTTGTTTTGTTTTTTCCATTCATTCCATAATTATGTACTTTTTGGGTTAATTAATATGGTTAAATTGGATTTCAGGAAAACTGAAATGGAAAAAGAGGAATTTGGCATACAATAAAACAGAATTTTGAAAATAAGGGCCTCGTATAAGAGCAGTAGGCTGCTACCCCCGCGACCCGACCCCGGATAAGCGGAAGAAGATGGATGGATGGATGGATGGATGGATGGGCCTCGTATAAGGCCCTTACGGTCCATGGTAGCATGATAAACACATGTCCTCTTCTAGCCTTGTTTGCTACACTTCCACTTGTGTTTTAAACATTTAGCATTGCTTGCACTTTATAGATATTTTCTGACAATCAACACACATATGCCTTACTTTAGATGTATATTGCTCATAGAAATGTCGCATAGTTACACAGAGAATAAGGTAGTCATTGATTGCTGTCTTTTACTAAATTGAAACGCTCCTAACTATTTTATGTAAGATGGGATGCCTCAAAAATTGCTTCAGGTAAGATTTCTTTGTCTTTGTTTTCATCTAAGAAAGAAAATGTCTGAGTTATAAGTGGCGACGGTGGTTTAATGCATAATGTACTGAGCTTACAAAGCTGTTTATGCTGTAGAATTCCCTTAAAACGTAATTGTTTGCAGACAGTTAAATGTGACCTTTAACCTGTGATTTCAACATCCTCTGACCACTGATTAGTAGATTTTCTTTTTACTTTCAATATGCTGCTGGAACATTTGCCGTGGATTCACAAATACACAGGTCTCAATATATAGCTTGATTCTTATTAGTTTTTTTCCATAAGGTTTATAGGCAGCCGAACAAATCGACTTGCCTCTAAAAACATTATGACCCTCTAGTATTTTGCAACTCTTATTGCCTTGTTGTTTCCCACCATCAGTTTCTTGGTGTTCTTCCTAATTTTAGGTCTTTTGGTGGAGTCAGTCTTGTGAAAAACGATCAGGTTTCATTCAAAAAGAAAAAATTAGGAAACTTAACTGTTTACACAAAGGGTGGGAGGGGATTGAGGGGCAAACTGGCTAGCACCTCAAGAAAATAATGACATCCCTTCATTGGTAATATGCTCAATGTCTAAAGTAAGCAGACATCCACACACCAATTCCCTTCGGCTGCAAGTGTTTTAGACATAAACGGAAGACCATATGCCTGAAAAATCAGCCTCTTCTGGTTGCAGGTTTCAGCTTCCCCTCAACTCTTTTATAGACTTGACAGCCGACAAATCAAACCTCTTAGTGTGATTATGGGGTCAGTTGCTGTTTGTTTTTATGGCGCATAGAAGAGCTTGAGGTTGCCAAGACTATTGCTGCTTGGTTGCTTTAGAAGTTTGTAGTTGTAGTTCTTTGCCAGTTTGATGTTTGAGTTTGACTTTTTTATTTTTTCAACCAGAACAGAGCAAGCCTGACTAATGCCATTAAAATCCTGATTGATGCATCTCCATAAATTTTGTGGTTAAGCTTTGACATGCAGATATTTAGTCGATTCTAGTTTCTGTTTAAGAACAATAACACTGGGAGATATCAGAAAAACATTCAGAATATTTACCTGTTTCTTTTTTGTGTGCAAGAATTATTTATGTTGGATGTGAATAGTACTGTAAAGACATGTTTCACGAATTTTGTAAAAGAGAAATAATTATGTAGTGAACTTTTAAATTGTATTTATCATCTTAGCAATTAGCATAATTAGTTTGATTGACATTATTAATTGTCTGAAGTATGTAACTTCTTCCCTATAAGGGGAAGAAGTTACATACCTTGGTGCCTTCCAGGAAAACCCTTGCGGTTTTCCTGGAAGGCACCAACATTTCCAATTGCAGACAGAGATTCAAAGTTTAGAGTAATATAATGTAGCAACTGTTCCTCCTCCATTCAGTCCTCCTGGTATCAGCTCCGTCTCTCTCTGACGCCCCAAATAAACCACACCCATTAAACATTTCAGTGATTGTGAAAGTGGCTAATTCTCAGTCTTTTGCACTTGATAGCGGTATCCACACAGAAGAGGATTTATGAATCCAGGACCTAGTGGCGCTTTTTTCAGTGATGAGAAAATGCTTTGAGTTTCCATCTAGTGTATAAAATCACTAGGCTTTAGGTATTGTACACCTATTGTCTGAATGAGCCGCTGGTGTTTCTTCTCTGGACAATGTATTTGAATAAGTAAACCAGCATTGGCATATAAAGGCCCCATTGGTTTTGAAGTGTAATCATCTCACTTTGTAGCATACGCAAATGCTCCCTATCAGGACACCTAATACTTTAGGGCTTCGCAGTCTGTCTGTTCCTTCCGGGACAAAGGTGGCCACGTGTCTCAACTTGAAACTAGTGGCTGCAGCTTTTCTGGTCACATGGCGATTTGAATGTCTAACTTTGAGAGTTGATTCTCTGCTTCTTAAATCTGCCATAGTTCACCACAATGTTGTGCAAACTGACTGTGAAGCCATTACTTAATTGTAGCCTGGTTTAAGTTTGATTTCTGCAATGACGTGTGCAACACACTCCCACACACAAGCTGTCATCTCCGGTAGATAGATGCTCTTTGTAATCAGGCATGGTACAGCAGGGCACATCTGTCCTAGCTGTGTAACAGAGTTGGGTCCTTTCTAAGTACTGCAAACCTTCGTGTCAGCAGAATGTTGGCCGAGTTAAGTTGGTTTTGTTTTGAATGTTTTTGGCCACTAAACAGCAGTGTGAATTACTGTCTCTTTAAAATTGTTATTAATATTAAAGAGACATAACTCAAAAGGCTCTATGATAACCTGTAGACTAGGTTTATCTTTTCAGTAGGCTGCCATGCTTTGCAGCCCAACACAAACATCCCAGACATTGACTTATTGTTTTTATTATCAACACAATAATTGTTGACGTATTTTCAGATTTCCTTTTCCAACTCTCTGCTTCACAGATAAATATTCCTAAATATAGATGAAATAACTTGGTGCGAGGGCTCGGTTTCAAGTTGCAGCTGTGATTTGGAATTAGTTTTGTCCCGTATTCTCCTTGTAATTCTTGCGACTTTGTTTCTGGGTTGGTTCGGCCTTTGTGCTCCCTCCATCTTGGACCAGTCAGAACTGGTTTTTCGAGGAAGTGATTTCCCTCTCATAAATTGCTCATAATGTGTTCAGGAGTTGTATCCACTTATCAGTGCGCAGAATGTTTTCAAATAACACACATTTTATGTGAAACATCATGAATTAATAAAGTGAGGATGTGAGTTCCTACTTCATCTTTAATGCGTGACTATTTGTTCGCTTTGTGTGAAAGTTTCACTGAAGATATTCACTTTCTGCTTTCTGTTCTGAAATCTTACTTTCTTACTTTTGCTGTTGCTGTACTCTGTAAGAATTGGGCCAGCTTTTAATTTAAGTTGGTTTGTTTTCTGGCACTTTTCAGTTTTTTAATAGAGTTTTGGTCTGGGTCATTCCAGAAGCTCATTGTTGTGTGTGTTTGAGAACATTTTGTTGGAACACCTTCATGGTTTCAATTACTGATTTTATAGGGACTTGAATAATTTGGATTCAGTGCATCGGCAACAAAGGATACTCTAAGCATGATGCTTTTGACAAAATACTTAACAGTTAGTATTCTTTGAATAGAAAACCTCACCAAGATTCTTCTAAACCTTTTATGCTTTTAAGGCGAAATACTAATATCAACCATCTGACCCAGACTGTCACAGCCAGACTAAAGAATATGAGAATGTTCAATGTATGTAAATCTTTTCTGGTGCTGCACCTGTTTAGGATCGTAGTTGTTGGAAATTTTAAGTAAACTCTGTAGATCTAATAAATTTATTAGACTTGATTGTTTTTTTTTTTAAGAGAAATAAAGTAAAGCTGCAAATATTGCATCCTTGGGATATTTTAATGAGTATTTCTTCGCACAATAGAATTTAGTAAATCAAGACAGGTTTTGTTATAATAGTCACTTATTTATTAAGTGAAGAAAATCTTGATGAAATCAAATCTGCATACGTTTCTCTATCTTTTTTTTTTTTTTTCCCAGTCGTACTGGATCTATATCAGGGGTGTCAAACTCATTTCCGTTTTGGGCCAAATCAAGATCTTAAAGGGCCGGTTGCGGTCAAACGTATTGATAAGACACATTCACAAACTCTTAAAATATCAATGAATTCTTAAAATTAAATCATTATTGAACATCTTTTCAGTCCCTCTAGGATTTTGTGATATTTTTTTATTTTTTTTGCAATAAAAATCAAAGTGAAAATTAGTGGCACTAATTTTGTGGTACTAATTAGTGCCACAAAATTAGTTTGTGGTACTAATTTGGAAATATTTTTTGATATCTGCACTTATTTATTATGGTAAATGTGACTTTTTATTACTCGTGTATAGATTATAGACTATAATCTGACATTGATTAAGGCTGAGGCAGCTGTTCAGTGCAACTAAGAAAGTTTTTGACAATTTTTCAGAAAAATCTGCAATAAACTCCCAATTAAATGTGGGGATTTATTGATTTTGCATGAATGCCCACGATAATTCTCAAGAAACTGGAAGGACTAATTGATATAAAATTGGCAGTGAGCAGATAAAAACTGCATTGATTTGATTGATAGCATAATATTTAAGTGCACTTAGTGTTTAGTCTAGAATCTGGAGGGCCACATAAAAAGCTATGGCGGGCCTGATTTGGCCCACGGGCCTTGAGTTTGACACATGTGATCTAAATGAATGTACTGTAATGTGTAGATGTTTGCAAACTGGCACTGAAGTACTGAGTGCTCCCAAGCAAGCAAGTTTGTTTCAAACTGCAGATTAGCTGATTTGGTTTAGCATCTTTAATCACCTTTAGGACTCTTTGTTGTCTCTGTTTAAGACAGCCACTCAGGTCCGTGTCACTGCTAAGTCAAGGCCTGGCACTGCTGGCTTTATCTAATTGACTCACTTTCAGATACTTTTTCACTTCAGTGAAATGTACACTGAGCCAGATTTTACCTCACTTGGCTTATAAGACTGCTTCTGTTGTGCTGAAGCATTTTGTTATATTGATGATGTTTGCCAAATGAGAAATGCTCGCCCTCGGTCTTGATTTCAAGTCAACAATTTCTTCAGTTTCCTTTCTTTTTTTTTTCTTTTTTTTTTTACCTAGCCTACCTCTTTTGTTTGATTTTCTGTGTTTTATGAATACATAAACATAGTGCTGCAACTGTTTGCTCCTTCTGTATCTCCAGGGTGAGAGCAGCCATGTCAGAAGAGGCGGTGCGTCAAACGCGCAGCCAGAAGCGAGCTCTGGAGAGGGACCATGCATCTCTTGGCGGATCCCCGGGGGACATGGACGGCAAGCGGGTAAAGCTGGAGAGAGGTGATGCAGCTGGGGCCCCGCTGGCCCTAGTGGGACCTGCAGCTGAGGGCATGAAGCTGAAGAGTGAGCAGGCTGCTAAGGTAGCAGCCAGCATCCTGAAGACTGGGGAGGTGAAGGCTACCATCAAGTTGGAGGTGCAGACTGGAGACGAACCCGTGGACATGAGCACATCCAAAAGGTGAGATGAGGAAAATAATCTGTTTGGTTTTGGTTTCATCGTGGGTGTTGCACTGTCATGGAAACAGAACATACTGTACTTTACATGATTGTATTAATGTTGGACATGAGTTGGCATTCCATTTTTGCAGTACAACTTTGAGTGGAAATTCAAAGGTTTCAATGTTTTGACACAAAACTACAAAACAAAAATAAACAACACGAGTCAATTTTAGGAGAAAAACAACAATTAGGCCAAGCTGCAAAAAACCCCAAAACAAAACAACAAAATCCAACGTATTGATTATTACAGGTAATGGGTTCCATAACTTTTTTTTTAATTTATTTTTATGGAAATTTCTAATCTTGGAAAAGGTAAAATAAAATAAAATACATTAATTTAGTATTACTTTTCAAGGTCAGAATATTATAGCTTTTAGGTGTTTATAAAAGTAGAACTGAGATAGCTGAGAATAATTGGATAATTAGCAGACGGTGGAGGGTCTGTTTTTTTCGGCTGACCTGGGAACGCCTTGGGATTCCCCTGGAGGAACTAGGCCTTTCTGCTTAGGCTGCTGCCTATGCAACCCAACTTTGGGATGGATGGATAGTGGGGCTATATGCTCAGATAAATCCTGTGTTAGGCTGCTAACAGACACTTTCCCCAAAGCTTGCTAGCTGGAGTTATCAAATGGGTTAAAAGAGTGATGGGTGGTGCTTTCTCTTTTTTTTTCAAACCATTTAATAGGATGTCGGAGAAAGTGCCAAAATAACTGAATTTCTGGACTGTATGTATACATAGTCCTGTCCTTCCTCCACTTGCTGCAGCACACTGCCAATCAGCTCGCTGAAGGGAGACTACAAAACTTTTCCCATACATACAACAACTTCATGGTGAGGAAAGGCACGCAATCTATCGCTCTGTTAAACAAAACCATTTTAAAACTATAGTTGCTATGTTGAATAAGAGCAGTTTATATCATGTTATAAACAATTATATTACCGTACCAGGCCTAGTTGAAAGCAAGGGGTAAGTGTAGTTACCTTTTTTGTTTTTCAGCCAGCTGACTGGCTGTGCACATCAACATGAGGGGTTAGTGGAGGGGGCCTTGCAGCTTATTTTTGCTCTACACATCCAGGTACAACACTGGTGGCTCTGGTACTTTCTCTGGTATCTTGCGAAGCGCAGTAGGAGCCAATGAAAGTTTTTAAACTGCAAAAGTTTAGAACCTTGGCTTACAGGAAAATGCAATAAATTAAAAATGCATAACCTTGGCGTCCTTGCGTGTCAGAAACCAGTCCATGGCTAGACTCTTTTAGAGAGCAGTCAACACCTGAAGCCATCTAATGCATAGAACATTGACCAGTATCAGTCTGTTCCTAATCTCTGGGCCTAGATATTACATTGTAGGTCAATTATCTCCACAACCCTTTACCAGCATTTGCAAGAAACATTAGAAGCCTTCTTGCGTCATGTTGTCGCCAACTCTGAGCTTCAAGGGCTACCTTGCTGATGCAGTTGTAGATTGGTAGGCTGAATCAACGTTTTCAGTTCTACGACATCTGAGGTAATTCTATGTATTTTTATGTTTCCCTGTTATAAAGGCCAAGGCCCCATGTGTTACTATAGGCCCTGGATTGTATGCAGGCATGCACAGTGGGGTGTTTTCCATAGAGCTGCGTCTTTTGGAGTTTCAGGTTTCTCACTGAAATTGTAGTAGAGCGAGTGGTCTGACAGGAGTCATACAGGAAGTCGGTGTGTGGTTGCCAGCAGCCTGCCCCCATTCTGAAAACTTTTGAGGCTCCTAAAGGCCCAGGCTCCATTTTCTCCCACAGCAGCACCTGAACTCTGCCTCGCACTTCTCACAAAATGAAGGCTATGTGTCACAAACTGGTTCCAACTGGCCGTTGCCATGGTTTCCACGTTGGAAGAAGCAGTTGGAGGAAGGAGGGGCCAGGAGGAGTGGTGGGTGTGTCACATGACCACACAGAGAAATGCCTGATGTCATGTGATGTGTATTTGGTAGAGAGATAAATACATACACATGCACACACACACACACACACACATACACACACGCGCAGTGATATGATAACAGTTTAAGTGGAACAGAGGGCTGATTGAATAGCGAGTGTGTTTGGCTTTGCTGCGTTACCGCATAATTACAGACGAGTGTCACCTTTGGCCCCAGCTTTTAGCCTCTTTCAGTGTTTACGTGCTTCCTTTCTGCAAAGTGATTATTTTGATTGTTTATATGGTGGCCTTTGTCATCGAAGCTCAGCTTTGTGAAAAGTATGAATGACAGCTTCAAACTGTGTCAGACAACCGTACAGTAACTGAATTGAGGCTTTCTATTATATGCCAGACGTCTGCTTTACAGTGTTTTGTCAAAATTTCAACCAACCTGCGCCGAGCTGTTTCATTCCCTTAAAGATCTGAATTCTGCTCCGGGCTGGTTTGCGTTGCACTCTGAATTTGAAGATCCATCTACGCCTCAAAACGACAGAATCAGCAAAATCCTACCATGGAAAGGGGGGGTCAACGTACAGCTACAATCTGGGGAAGCTGAGGCATTCAGAGACACTGGACCTTACATAACCAAGCTGCCATGTGTTGTTGTGACGCTTGTGTAAGCTGTTCTCAGTAGATGGTAGCAACCTTCATCAGCTAGGCCGTGTCATGTCGGTAATGAGGCCATGTCGGTCAACGCGCAGTGTTCGCCTTGAAGGTTTTGTGCTACATTAGGAAGCACTCAAATCCTCAGTAATGGTGCTTACTGTGTTCCTCTGACTGCTGTTTTTATTTTATGGACAGAATGTAAACGGAGCTGCTCATCTCGGGGTTTGTTTTTGCTCAAAGGCTTAATATGTCTTTGAAAAACAAAACTTTATTAAGATCGGTTTTTCTTTTCACATTTAAGTTAAACACATAAGGGAAGTACTCTATTACACATTATGGAGAGACCTTACTGGCCTTAGATTGATGTCTCTTGAGGGGAGCCGTTGAGAGGGCAGCAGAGACGCGACTCCGGGTTAAGCAAAAGGAAGAGGGGAGAAAAAAAACCCCAGAAGAACTGACTCAGTGAGTTGGAGTATAAAAGATGAACAAGTAAGGTTGGGGGAGGGGTGCGTGAAGTGGTGACTGAGTGAGAGTGAGTGTACACAATAGGTTGGCTCCTGGCCATGTATTCCCCTCCCCCCCCACCACTCGCTGTCACCCTCTCCAGCGTCTCGGGCCGACCTCTGCTCCGCTCCGCTTGTGACTCTGGCGTCGGCGGCTGGGAGGGAGGGGAGAGCCGAGGCCCAGGCTTCGCCGGTGCGGCTAGGCCACGGGCCTTGCCATAGAGGTAGAGCAGGAGCGGGGTGAGGCCCTGTGCGGGCGATAAAACGGGTCTTGCCTCAAGCCCTGGAACCTCTTGCTTGGCAGGGACTGAACTTCCACACAAGTTGATGGAGAGTAATTGCACGGCATAATGCAGACGTCGGAGTCTGATGTCACAGACGCTAGCATACCCAGAGCTATTTTGCATAACTCGGCCTACCTACAGTGGTCAGTAGTTGTTCATGTTCTGTAACATTACTGTGACCCCCCTCCCCACGCCTTCCTTTCCCTCCTTTTCACCCACCTCTCCGCTACCACCACTTGTCCTCCCCCCCTCCCTTCGATTGCGAACATAACATGCCGTAAGTCACCTTTGTTTTGCTTAGTCGCCAGGAAAAGCCATTATGCACTTAACAAAGGTCTCCAGTTTTCACTTCAGTTCCAGTTCTACACTTTAGTTCATTAGATTGCTGCTTTCTGAGACCCTCTGCTCCCAGAAGGGAGAGCACAGCTGGTCTGTTGATGCTACCTTACGCTGGATATAATCGGTGGTTGTATTCTTCCTCTGCCGCCATTACCCCATTATTGATCTCTTGGTACATGTCTACTTGTGTGTTCCTGCACACATTTGCACCGCAGCAAGGCTCGCAGAATAACAATACAAGAACGCCCTCCACTGGATTCAAGACAAAGCTACAAGTTCATAATGGACAACTTTGTTCAAACGAGAAAAAATTAATCGAATGTCACTTGTTCGTAGGTCTGTTACAATAACAAATTTCGCTGGAACTGGAAGATATTTTAAATATCCAAAATAAAACACAACAACCAAAAACAATAAATAAAATGGAAATCAAAACCACACACAACAGAAACCATAAATAAAATGGATTATAAAGCCTCTGAAAACAAAACTGCCCTTCACAAAATATTAACCATCAGATTGGAAATTGAGCATTTTTAACTTTATTGTACATCTTTTGTTGCACAACTGCAACTAAGTTATGTTGATAAGTGATGATGCTCCATGGATTGGGTGTGAACTTGCAAAACAACTCTGAAACCAGTTTAAACGGTCTTTACACAAGCTTTGAAAGTTCAAAAAAATCCTCCAATTAACCATCAGTCAGACGGCCAAACAACTGCAGTTGATTCTCTCGCTCCATCCAAGTATGTTCTTAAACAAAACAAAAAGACACTAGAATTCCTATGCATGATGCAAGGCAAAGTATTATTGGAAAGCACAATTTCAACGCATGGCAACATTGCTACACTTTGAGGAAAACTAATTAAACTTAAACTCAGTTGCAATTGGTCTTTTGTTTATGAATGTGTAATAATATTTGTTTAATAATAAGCATGTTGTATTATTGATTGTGCTTCAGTGACATTAAGAAAGAACAACAGCCACCTTCTCCAGATGATGTGATTGTGTTATCAGACAACGAGCCGTCCAGTCCCGTCATGAACGGCCACTGCTTCACGAAGACGGACACAGATAAACTCATGGTAGGAAATCAGAACTTTAAAATGTAATGGTAGTTTTGCCATATTTACTGTCTAAAAAGGCGTTTGCAGCCACTAAACAGACTGGTATGTTATTTATTATCTTGAACTGATTTAAAAGCTGGCCTTCACTACACCCAGAAAATGACTTGGTATCAACGCATTTCTTTTTTTTTTTTTTGTGTGTGTGTGTTTTTGTCATATGTGCAGAAGAGCTCACCTGAGGAAAGGGAACGTATTATAAAACAGCTCAAGGAGGAACTGAGGCTCCAAGAAGCCAAACTGGTTCTCCTCAAGAAACTACGACAAAGCCAGATCCAGAAGGAAAGCACTGTACAGAAGGTAAGCAGCAAAGGGGGCAAAGTTTGCAACATTAAGAGGCTTTCACTGTGTTGTGCCATTCTAATAAGGGTTTTAGCTCACCACAGAACACGTAGTTCTTGTTCTAATCCTTTACTGACTCTTAATGGAATGAAAAATAGAGATTTCCTGATCAGGATTTTTTTAATCCCCAGTACAGCTCCAAATTATTTGAGACGGGGCATTTTGTGATTTGACTTTGCAGCAACAGTCAAATCACAGTAGTATTGCGATCGTGTTCAGTTGATGAAACTCATTTTTGTTTGGCCATTTCGACACTTTTTACGCGGCTTTATTGGTTTGGCAGCAAAGGATAATTTTGTTCTAGTGGAAGTCTGTGAAAAACATATTTTGGTTTCTCTAGATGTATCTCAGTCAGCACAATTGTAGTCTTCGGTAAAAATTCAGCTTTACTTCCTTTGAATTTTTTTTATGCAAAGCACTTCCCTGAAGTTGTTCATGCTGGCATGGTTCCTCCTTGTGATATATTTATTTTTCATGTGCAGTCAAAACTTACAGAAAGTGTTTTGGTCTGATTCTCAGGTATAGTGCTTTGTTTGTAACGTCATACAAGCAAAGCACTACATCTGGACTCAGCCCCTCTTTCTCTGTTATGAAGGGTGAAAAATAAGAGGTTTGTTAAAATGGAAATAAGCAGTTTTCCCAAAGGGCCTCATAAACATCTGTAATTGACCTAGAGTCTCCCAACTATTGGCCTAACACTGTATATATTTTCTAATAAAAGATACATTTCTGTTTGTTTTACAATTTCAATTTAATTTGTAATTTCTAAGAAGAGTTTTAAACTTTTTCTGCAAGCAGAATGCCATAGTGTTATAGTTCAAGGTCATTTACTCACTTAAGACTATGTCCTGTTTGAAATCTCTACTTTCTGTGTGAATCTTTCTTGGTTATTGTTATTCTTCAGCCTTGAGGCATATCTCTGTTTATCAGTGCAAGCGCTTCCTATAAATGTGCTCTACCCGGAGCACCGTGCTTATTTTCAAGATCAGGAAATTTAAGATGTTATTTACAAAAGAAAATGCTTCCTTCACCCCCAACCCAACAACAGTGTATTTGATTTGCATGCAGATGTCACGCTTCTCCGTTTGATGAGCCAGGGGGCCACAAAATGGAGGTGTCTGGATTAGATTAATTAAATAATATCGTCTTCATTTTTAATTCAAATTAGCTGCACAAGTGACAGTTGCACGTCTTTGTGGAGTGTGCCAGACAGGGTCATTCACAACACCATGTTAACAGACATCAAGAGTTGAGTTTATTCAGAAATACTGATCATTTAAATAAAAGCCCAGATTGGGATTCCTAACTATACTCAGGATCTGGATCAGGATATTTTTGACGTGAATATTAGACATAAGTCTAATATTCACGTCAAATTGGTCAATTTGAATCCACTTTTTAAGTCATGATATTTTTGATTTTATAAAGCTGCTACCTTAAAGAAAGCAAGTTATGGTGTTTATTTTGCCAGGGTTGTTTAACTTCTGAAACTACGTTTTGTCTGTGTTCAGGCGAGTGGCTCAGTGGCCACTCCTCCTCCTCTAGTGCGAGGCAGCATGACATCCAGTAAAGGACCCCTACAGGTATTGCCTCACCTCGAGTACTCATTCTAAAACTTGTGTATTTTCTCCTTCTACCTGAGGGTTTTCATCACTATTATTTATAAAAATCATCATTATTGTGTTTGCAGGCGACGGGTCGTAGCTCAGGCACGGTGATCCCCCCACCCTTAGTGCGGGGTGGACAGCATGTCCCGTCCAAACACAACTCTCAGATTGTGATGCCACCCTTGGTCAGAGGAGCCCAGGTTGTTGTCCACTGACCGATTGTCCTCTTTAAACTTCATACAGTGAATGTTTTTATTGTGTTTATTTTTCTTGTTTATACTGTTGAGGACTGTTCTCTATAATTGCTGCATCTGTCCGCCCCCCCAGCCTATTGCGGTAACCCCTCAGCAGATCGCTAGCCTGCGGCAGCACCAGCAGCACAGCGGTACAGGTCCGCCCCCACTGTTACTGGCCCCCAGGGCTTCTGTCCCCAACGTCCAGATCCAGGGCCAGAGGATCATTCAGCAGGGACTCATTCGAGTTGCTAACGTGGCCAACAACGTCATGGTCAGCATCCCTCGTGTTAAAAACGCATCTGTGGTGATTTCTAAACATCCTCTCCGTTTGTGTGAAATTTAGATTTTGTTTTTGTGTTTTTAGGGCTCCTCCGGTCTTAAAGGCTCGTCTCCCAGCTCCAGTGTCAATGATTCTCCGGCTAGCAGGCAGGCGGCCGCTAAACTAGCTCTAAGGAAGCAGTTGGAGAAGACTCTGCTGGAGATTCCCCCACCCAAACCTCCTGCTCCTGAGTTCAACTTCCTGCCATCTGCGGCTAATAATGAGTTCATCTACTTGTTGGGGTTAGAGGAGGTGGTTCAAAAGCTACTCGAGATGCACGGCCGGGGTGGGTAATCGTCTCTGTGGTTACAATGACAACAACGGATTGTAATGCAGTTAAATAAACAATATTGTCTGAATATTATTCCATACTTAGGTAATCTGGGTCCTGCTGCTTCCATGACCAGCTCCAATCCCAAAGACCCGTATACTTGCGCCCAGTGCAAGACGGACTTCACCTCCCGCTGGAGGAAGGAGAAGGCCGGCACCATCCTCTGCGACCAATGCATGTCGTCCAATCAGAAGAAGGCCCTAAAGGCAGAGCACACAAACCGCCTGAAGGCAGCCTTTGTGAAGGCGCTCCAGCAGGAGCAGGAGATCGAACAGCGTATCCTCCAGCAGACGGCCTCCTCGTCCTCCTCCAAAACCACGTCGTCCTCCTCTCCCTCGCTGTCCAAGAGCGAGGTGCTGATATCCCCACAGTACAAGCAGATCAGGTCTGACTTGCAGCACCGATCAGTGTCTGCACACCACTCCATTAAGCAGGTCGGCACTCCATTTACTTATGTAGCAGTCTCTTATTTGCTCCTGCATTATGTTTGTTGATGTCCACCTTGCTCAGCATTTCACTCGTGTTGTGTCTCTGTGCAGAGTCATTTGGCGCACAGCATCCAGTCTCGTGGCGTGGCGCACTCCTTTACCTCCTCCCAGCTGCAGAACGCGGTGACGGCGGCCGCGCTGGGCAGCAGAGCAGGGAAACACGCTGCCGCTCTCTCACTGCAACAGGGAGCAAAGGTCAGCGCCAGCAGCAGTGGTAACCAGGGCAACATGGGAGCTTGGAGGAAGCAGGGCAGTGGGAACGCAGGTACACAAATGTGACATGCCACATTTTCTTACTTTGGTTTTCTGTGTAGCATGATAGCATGACAGTGGTTTATACATTTTATTACAATGTTTCTACAAACTTCAATGTATTGAGATTTTGTGCAGTATGCAGTAGTTAATGACTGTGAAAAGGATGGGAAATGATTTATGGTTTTCAAAATGTGCATATCAAAAAGAGTTGGACAAGCCTCTTATCAGCCTCTTAGTTCCATCTGAAAGTCTCTTTAGGTGTCTCTATACCAGATTTGCACATCTACAGGGTGAAGTCCTTTTGTTTTTTTGTTTTTTTCCCCCTATTCTTAGTTTCAAAATGGCTCCAGCTCAGCTACGTTACACTGCATCTGGAAACATTATGTTCAAGTCTCATCAATTATTTTTTTTATAGGAAGTGTGGGTTTTGACTAGGTCTTTAACATAAAATCCCAATAAAAAAAGATTAAAGTTGTGGTTGCATGCATGTGCAAGGCACAGAGTTCTAATGCTCCTTTTTCTCATAGGCTTTAAAAGAGTTAAATGAATAAACGTTTTTTTTCCTCTTAGACTCTTTAATCTTTGATTCATAGCCATATTCAGTGAATAAGTATATGCATTCCAATGAGACCCGTTTGCCAGATTAAATGAACCTTTTGAAAAAAACCTTTTCACAGTCCACATTTCTCTCTTTACAGTGTGTGTTTTTTTTTATTGGTAACAGAAAAGAAAGGCTGTTAAATTAATCTACATAATGTTTCCCTTAGCAAATTAACTAAAAATTTAATAATGTACTAATTTATCCCATATGACTTACATTTTTTCATTTGTCTCCTTCCAGGAGTGACGATGGCCTACGTCAATCCCAGCTTGTCTGCTCATAAGACCTCCTCTGCAGTGGAACGTCAGCGGGAATATCTGCTGGACATGATTCCTTCCCGCTCCATCTCCCAAGCAGCAAACACATGGAAATAATGCAATCTCTCCCCTCCTCCTGATGCCACAGCTTTTAGCCCTCCTAATATCAATAACAGCCATGCTCATTATCATTCTATTGTTTTCTATAGACTCTGGCTCGGACGGCCAGGATAAGAACTCTTTTTCTCGTTGATCAGAGGTGTATTTAAACCTTTTCTTGACGCCTTCTTATGCTACCTTGTTCCTTTTCTGAATCATTTCCTTAACGGAGTTGTGCTACAGCAGCTTCAGGGATGCAAGGAACATGTCACAAACATTTTCGGGGTACCTTTTGCAAGACTTGGGGACTCGGTGGGTGGTACTTCGGCTCTTCCAACTGTTTACTGCTCGAACCGGGAAGGACGTGGCAAAAGAAAAATAAAAACGCTGAGCGTTCCTCCTTATGGACCACGCAGGGATTAGCAATGATCACCATTATACACACGATTTGTCCTGCACCCTGCCCCTCTGCCTGAACCACTCAGGCCTGCGCGCTGGCCTAACCGAACTCTCCTACAGACCTCATCGTTGAGCTTCGAGGACCATTCGTAAAATATTAACTGCTTTAGCTTTGCAACAATGAATAAGACAAACAAAAAAAAAACCCAGGCTGACAAGGAAAGAAAAAAAAAAAAGAAAAAAGGATCTATCTGCACACAGACTGCCTCTTCTCACCAACCTTCAGCGTGTAAATTAGAGAAGTTGCTGTGTCTGTTGGACTATTTTGTATGGCTGAATGTTAGGATTTTGTCTTCTCTTCTGTAAGTCCTATGCTGTGTTTGGAATATTGTGCTCCCTGACACTTTGGAAGTGGCCTCTTGTTGAGGTCTGAATATAAAAAAAAAAAAAAAGGCTAATGTTACTGTTGAGGTGGTTTTACATCTGCTGGTTTCCATTATTGTGGCCTAGTTTTAAATACTTTTTTTGTTTGTTTTGTTTTTTTGCTAAGATGATGAGGAAGAATAAAGATTAAGGGTTTCATTGACTCATGTTAAAGAAAAAATAAAGAAAAAAAAAAAAGCTTGAAAAAAAAGAAAACACGGAGCATATTTGGAGGACTATTCTTATTGAATATTGTAAAATAAACCTTCCAAAGAGCTAGTGGAGCCCAAATGGAATCCCTTCTGCTAGAAGGTTTCTAGTTTATTTGAACCCTCTCTGGATATGAACATGAATTCATGCTAAACTGAGTGGGTGTAAGGAATGTCAAGGTTTTGACATTTTAAGTTTGCTTTTTAGTCATAGGTTGTGGTGCATTACTTTTTTTTTTGTGTTCCTTCTACAGATAAAACTGTCTGAATTTATAGGGTTAGTAAAGACTTGCATATGCCCTACGTTTTGAACGGATATTGGTTTAAAATGTGTTTTTTTTTTTTTTGGTTTTGTTTTTTTTCTTTGTGTCGAGCGACTCTCGCACAAACTTCGACCTGTTTGAGCGAAGCTGGACAGCTTTCAGAATGTAGTCATGCAAACACAAAAACTAAGCCCTTCTGCAACAGACGACGAACTTCTTAGTCTTTAAGGTGTGTATGATTTCTGTAAAGTCGATTCTTGCATTTTACATGTGCTACAGTGTGTTTTAATCAGATTGCAGCAGCACAGGCAGACGTAAAGTGTCATGGTAAAAAAAAAAAAACAACAGAATGTTACGGTCACAAGAGAAAACTGGCTGCTTTTCTTTTATCAGCCAGCAGGGCGGCCCAGTTGTCAGATGATGTTCTCTTTGTCTTATTGGAAAATTTACAGTAATTAAAAAAGGAAGAAAAAGGAGAGAGACAGAGATGCACGATCGGGCTGTAACGGGTTGACACACATTTTTGATGTTTTTTCCAGTCTCACCTGCTGATTCTGATTTTATGTTTGTTTTTTTGGTTGTTTTTTTTTTTTCTAATTCGAAAGTACTGTTACGCATGAGAGAAATGTGTGTTGCGGGTCTGTGATGGAGGCAGTAGTTTTGAGTCTAAATAAATTCTCAGATGTTCTAAGAGTATCCCCCATCTATGCATCAAGGCATGTCCTTAACATATGACTTTTAGAAAACTCCACATGCTGTCGATTTAATGAAAATGGGGAGCGATCAGAATCTTCATGCATTTAATGACCGTGGAGAAGGAAGAAAAAATACAATTTCTCAGTAATTAAAAAAAAAAAACAAACTAAAGCTCTGTTCTGATCTGTGTTCAGGTGACTGCTGCATCTCCCAAAAGAGTCAATGAGATTAAATTTAGTCAAATTGAATTAAAAGTTACTCCCTGACCCGATTGTTGTGTTCAGTCTCACATTTTCTAACTCTTTGTTGCACTCAAAGATTATGTCCTTATAAGCTCCACGTCTCGAAGCCTAACGTTCTCACGTCAGATAACGTGTTTTTTTTTTTTTATTATTATTATGTAATCTAACGGTTGCACAATTGCTTTATATGTCAGCACCTCAAGTTGAAATGTATCCCTTGATTTTTGGGCTACATTAAAAAAAAAATTATGTTAACATGTGCAGATGCCTGGTGGTAATGCAAACACAGAAACTAAGGTAGATTTCTTGTGAAGTTCATGTTTTCTACATTGGCGTAGAAGGGGAAATATTCCAGGTTGTGTGTACATTCCTGATGAGCAAAACAAAACAACAACAAAAAAATAGCAACCCAAATATTGTGGGAGCAAAAACTAGCAACCTGGAATGAGCCCGTGCCTCTTTCGTTGCCCTCCTGGTGCAACCCTGTGCTGTCCTGACGACTGCCTGCTGCTGCTGCTGTTTGGCAACATTATCACCATTCCGTTGTTTGTTTGTGTGTTTGGGGTCAGCTGCTGACTGCAGTGAAGCGCAAATGGACAACAATGTATAAGATTTTTTTTTTTTTTTTTTTTTTTTTGTTGGTTGGTTGTTTTGGATTTTTTTTTTTTCCTGCTCTGTCAAATAATAAAACTAATTTTAACCCCTGTTTCTTGTTTGTTTACTGGCATGGTTGCATGAAATTTGAACTCCTGCTTTGCTGTCTGAAAAGATACAAAGTGTTGATAGAGGCTGAAGGAAAGTGTTTTTAACTTGATCCAATGTATAAGTTGGTAATATATAAGGGGTAAGTTGAGCCATGTGTTGAGCCAAAATCACACACACACACACACACTCTGTCCTTGCACCAACTAGACTCCACCCACCTACGTTGTCCTTTCCTAAATAAGAGCTACTTTTCCCTAGCACATTCAATTTTTTTTTTCTACACAATTCATCAAGACTCAACTTACTCCACATCGCATAAACAGCAGATATTTCCTAGTCATTTTTTTTGTCGGGTTTCTAGTGCAAATATCTTAGCACACTTAAAATAAGACAGAACTAACTTACAAGCAACTTTTCAGCAAGAAGTGGGAGCTTGTTTAAAGCAAATACTTCCTCACTATTGATGAAAAATCACTAGGTCCATTGGTGGATTATTTCACTTATAGGAAAAATGGTAATTGTTGTAAGTATAGTATTTGCACTAGAAACAAGACCAAAATTACTTGGTAAGATTTTGTGTTTTTGCAGAGCAGTCTCCCTCAGAGGTAATTACACAATAGGCCTACAAAGACCAAGTTCCTTTATAAAATGTTAGTTAGATGACCGGATTTGCATTTGCTTGTTGTGGACAATAGATGGTAGCAGAGTCCTTCAGTAAGAGAATCATATTTTTTTTTTCTGAAGGGATGCCATGAGGACGTTTCAGTGAGAGCCACTGTAATGTGGAATGAGCAAAACTACACTGATAGATAATGAAAATAGATTGTCATTATAGTCACTAATATATGACATATTTGGAAATGAGATTTTAAGAACCCACAGGCACAGAACACACAGCTTCCTTGAGGCTGTCTTATTTTATTTTATTTTTTTATGACCTATGAATTACAATAATGCTGTTTTGGCCATGACCCCAGTGTCCGGTCGCTAGTCCATTAGCATTTTGTCAATTTGGATCTGGAACATTCCCACTTTGACCTATAGGACTCTAATTTGTAGTTATTTTATTTCCTGAGTCTAAAAACATTGACTGATAGGTCAGTTGCCCTTAAGTCTACCCATGTGCAGCGTTGTGTGTCTTTGTGTGATGGACTGGTGACCTGACCAGGCTGCACACCGCTGGAGATGAATACGTGTGTGAACTTAGAATCCCATTTGCTGACTTGTCGTACATTAGTGACCATAGTGCAGTGTTGCTCATATCATCTTTAGTTATAAGAAACAAATGGCCTTATGTCAAGAGAAAAAAAATAAATAAATAAATGCAAGTGAAGATAATCCTCTTAATTTAACAAATATCATCCATGAGCTTGTTCAGGGCTTCTTCAATTTTTCTACATTTTGCATCAAAGAATCATTTTTTGTTTCAAAGGAGCAATCCTGAGGAGAACGTGTTTTAACGTATGCACATGCCTGGACAAATTGTAGTGATGTGATGACCAGTGAAGACGCCGATGACTAAACAGCCACGACTGGGAGCCAATCAGCCGTCAGAGCACCGGGGCTCCTGCTTCTTAATTGGCTGGATTTCCGTGTGAGAGCAACAGAAAAAGCACAGACCATTTTTTTTTGTCCTCAGAGAATGAGCCGAGGGGACCCTGCAGCTGAAAAAACAGACAGAGGACAGGAAGGGTTATTGAGACAAGAAGCAGAGTGCGTGTGTGTGTGTGTGTGTGTGTCGGCGTGAACGAGGGGTGTACGTGTGTGTTTTGAAGCAGCCAGTAATTACCTTCCAGCATCTGAACCAATCAAGAGAGAGAAAGAAAGAGAGAGAGTGAGAGAGAGTCCATTTAGATTTCACAGTCTTTTCCCAGGAAAAAGACACTCGCTCTCATATACACACACACACACACTCTCACGCACACGCCCGCAGACACACAGCCCGTCTATTCAACCAGAGCCAGGGAGAAGGAACGGAAGTGTTTTCTTTGGGGGAGCACAGCTTATCCTTTCTCCTGTTTACCGACTCGTGGTGGGTGAAGACAGATGGACAAGATGAACCACAGCTCAGCAGAGGCAGAGCCTGAAACCATAGAACCGCTGCGTTACCTCGGGTAGGCACCTTTCTATTCTACTATTCTATTTCCACTTTGATTTTTCACGCTGTCTTGAACTGTTCCGGTTGCTTCCACGCTGAGCTACAGTTGCCCCTTCTCGTTACTGCTCAGACCAGTGTGGAGAATTGACAGATAGTGGCGGGCAGATGGAGACAGGAGAGGCAGAGAGAGACCTCAGCATCTTCTCACATGCTGAGGTCTTATAGACAAGACAGAAGGTTTTACATGAACCTTCTGTCTTGGGGGGGAAAAAAGCTACTGGAATCAGGTAAATGACGTTAGTAATAATATTTAGTTAAGAAGCGCTGGTGAGCAATATGATTGGTCAATTCTTATGAGGAACTTCTTCCGCCCTGCCTCTTAACTTTTTTTATTCCTGTCTCTTCTTCTCTCCCCTGAAGCCACAAATTGAATTACCAATTTGATCCATGATTAAATTAAGATGCCCATGGGTTATCTGACCTCATCACTCACCAACCACGCCAAGCGTCTTGTGATTCTCTGGTATTTGGGAATGAGATGGGAGGGCTGTGGAGGCTTTCAGAAGCGAGGTCGCTTTCCTGGTTGCCTGTTGCTCTCGCACACAAATGTGTGCATCAAGTGTCCTAAATTGTTTAGCAGTAGCTTTGCCGCTTCACATAGAGCCAGTTGAACATGACAAAAAAGCTGTTGACAAAGATTTGTTTTTCCACGGGCTGCCGGGTTAAGAGGGTACACAAATATGTGTATCAAGTGGCAAAGCTGCACCGATTAGGCTTTTAATGGTTGAAATTGTTTTCTTCAAAGTCAGATTCTGAGTTTTGTTCCCCTGAGGACAAGAAACACTGTGAGGTCTCTGACAGAAGTCGTCGTTTTGAGTCCAACAGAAAATGAAGGAATTACAAAATTATGTCTATGCAAGTATAAAGACGTCCCTAGGCTTTATCTAAGTTATTCGACTGAAAGTCTGTGAGAGAAAATACAGTCTGTTAATGTTTTAACAGACAGAAAATAGCTTTTTATAGCTTAGTTTTTATAAGTAGTGTGGACCTGATTTTTTTTTTTTCCTTCAGCATTTGACCTGTCCGTCAATTATCAGAGCTCCAACTCTGACCAATTTATGTTTTCATTCCTTAGCACAAAAACACAAAAATGTGTGTTTTGGGGGACATGATGAAAAGAAAGTGAGTCATGGCTCAGATTTGTAACGCAGTGGAGCTGTTCTATTGGCGCCGTTATAGATATGCCTAAATATGACCTAAATGCCTTACCAAGTATCACAGTAAGATGAAGTTGGCAGGTTGTACAGTGCAACAAGATGAAAATTGAATAGCACAAAAGAATGGCTGCTAAAGAAAAAAAAAACAGGAAAGATGGCTTTGACTGGAAAAGGATGGCAGATTTTGTACGTAAAGCAGCTCTTGAATGTTTGTCAGTGTTTCTTCTGTTTTACAGTGTATAGCTTAAGACGGTTTATTTTCATTATTTCTTTAGTTCATGAAATTCTGGTGTGACAACATGACTATATGTGCTGTGCCTGAACTAGATGCT